>JAMKYM010000301.1:0-194814 GCA_026541065.1 Canavalia ensiformis
TAAACTTATTATTGAAAAATCATTCAAAATTTTAAAATATTAAATTAATTCAAAGAATAATTTTACAATTTTAAATAATATTTTAGTAAAAAATATAAAATTATTAATAAAAATATTTAAAATAAAAAATTATAAATATTTAAAATTTATTTTATTAAAAAATTATTAAATTTTTAAAATACTAAATTAATCGTAAAGAATAATTTTAAAATTTCAAATGACCTTTTAATAAAATAAATAAATATTTAAAAAATTATTAAAAACCGTTTAATTTTTTAAAATATTAAATTAAATTTAAAAAAATTATAAATATAAGTTTTTAATATTATTGTCTTAAAATATAATAATAATAATAATAGTACATATTTGAAAATAGCTAATGAAAAGACATGAATGATCCTCAAAATCTGAACCACGAAAAAACCATCTACATATTTTTTAACGGGAAAATACGTTTCGTATAGATGCAAAGGCAAAAGTCAGATTCCAAGCCATTATGGAGACATTATTATATTAAAATAATAATTTTGTGAAGTCTCTACAAAATATATAAAGGGTTGCTCATGTTTTAAGCACCAAGCAAACACAACCCAATTTCAAAGAGTTCAACGATCCCTTTCCTTTGCATCACTAGTTGCCATGGCCTCATTGAAATGCTACAGATCATCGTGAAGAAACCCTGCGGTCAAAATACCACAATAACACAAACCGCAACACCTTTGATCACATGGCTGGCATGTCATTCAAGGAAATCAGCATTATGAACAACAACATGACCCAAAAACCTGGTCAATATCACTATATTGGAGCAAACCCATGAACAAGAACCATTCTCAAACTATGGTCAAAAACCAATGCACTGATCAAGTAATATTGTCCCAATCCCTTGGCCATGACATGGCACATCATCATCATTCATCTCATGAAATGAAGCATGGGATGGCATGGAAAGAGGAGAAGAACTGCCAGAGTAACAGCCATGGCTACATGGCCATGGGACATCGTCACTCATCCCATGGCAATGGTGGCATGGCATGCAGTGAGAGGAAAATGAAGACGAGGAGCCATAGCTACAAGCGCAGGGATGGAAACAGGAGCTGCAGTGATGACAGCAGTGGCAGCGAAAGTGATTGAATTATATCATTTGATGAGAATGCGAAAATGTTAAGGCACATGGTGATACTGTTGCTACAAGAATGCTCCTATATAGTATGTACTAGATGAATAAATAAAGGATGCAAGGGTGTAATAATAAAGGTTATAATGCCTTGATGATGATAATTATAATTATAACAATAATAATAATAATAATAATATATTATGAGTTTCGCGTTGAGTATAATAAGAAGATTAATGTGATACTTAACCCTTAAAGTTCCAAAGAATGCTCCTATATGATAAATATGGACTAGATAAATAAATGAATAAAGGATACAATGGTGCTTAAGTAATAACATTACACATGATGTAAGAGTATATTACCATCGATGTGTTTACCTATTATTTGTGTTGTAGCTGAAATTCATTTTCATTTATATATGAATGATGAAATTTAATGTTGATAAAAAAAAGTTGGTATAAATTTATGATACAATCTTATGGTATCAAAATAATTTTTACAAAATAAACATAAGAGTTTAAAATAAATATTATTTGATAACTAAAATGTTATATATTTATTTTTTAAATAATATCATTTTTAATTTTAAAAAATAATAAATAAAACTGATTAGTAAAAAAAAAATTATCAATTTTAAGAAATCAATAACTAAAAGATAAAAAATAGAACTAATAGATAAAATAAATTATCAACTATGAGAAAGTACGTAACTTATAAATAAAATTAAAACTAATAAATAGAGATAAACTATTCAAACTACTAATCTAATTCCTTTAAATGTTTATCAATGTTTGTTATGCATCACATGTATTGTGGGTTTGATCATACTAACTTTCATGCTACCTCGTGAGATTCTATCATTCCTTTCCCCTTCAAAATACACCATGTCCTCAAGATGTAAGTTGATAGTAGGAAGTTTAACATTATATCTTACAATATCATTTCTTCCTTCTTGAAGATACACCTTATCCTCAAGGTGTATGTTGATATTGGAAACTCTGATGTTGTACCTTACAATCATATCATGCCTTCCTCCTTGAAGGTACACCTTGTTCTCAAGGTATAAGTTGACATTAGAAACTTTGGTGTTGAACCTTAAGATTTTATCACTCCTCTCTTGAAGTTGCATCTTGTCCCATGGTGTGTAAGGATAATGATGTTGTAGAACGATCCTATTCTTCCTTTTCTCTTAAATCCGCACTTTGTTCTCAAGGTATACGTTTGAATGATAGTGTTGCAAAATGATCTCATCCTTACTTTTTCCTTGAGGTCAAACTTTGCCCTAAAGGTGTACGTCAGAATAATGATATTGCAAAACAATCTCATCATTCCTTACCCTATGAATTTGCACCTTATCCTCAAGGTGTATGTTAGGATAATGATGTTGCAGAATGATCCAATCCTTCCTTTTCCCTAAAGCCTACTCATCCTCAATGTGTACTCTGGAAATAATGTTGCATAAATGTACGTGTCACTACTTTTCTCCTTCAGTTATACTTATGCTCAAAGCATATGTAAGGATAATGGTGTTGAAGAACAATCTCATCATTCCTTACCCCTTGAAAATGCACCTTGTCCTCAAGATGTAATATGGGATAATGGTGTTGTAGGATGATCTCATTGTTCCATGTCTTATGAAGTTGGACCTTATCCTCAAGGTACATATCAGGATAATGATGTTGAAAAACAATCTCATCATTTCTTTTCCTTGAAACTGCATGTTGTCCTCAAGTGTATGTTAGGATAATGGTGTTGTAAAATGATCTCACCATTCCTTCCTCCTTGAAGTTGCATGTTATCCTCAAGGTGTATGTTGCGATAATGGTGTTGTAGAATGATCTCATCATTCCTTTACCTTTGAAGCCCCACATTATACTCAAGGTGTATAAGTTAAAGATAATGCTGTTGGGTATAATGATCTCATCCATTCCTTCCTTCCTCGAAGTTGCAATGCGGTATCCTCGTAGACATATGTTGTTATAATGGTGTTGCAAAACGATCTCATCATCTCTTTTTCCTTGAAGTTGGCAACAGATATCATACTTCAAGGTGGGCATGCTGGGATAATAAGAGTTGTAGAATGATCTCAACATTCCTTCCTCCTGAAGTCGTGAGACATTAGGCCTCAGTGTGGATGTCTGACAAGTTGATGTTGCATAAGGATCTTATCATTTCTTGCCCTATGAAATTGTACTTTATCCTCAAGATGTAAGTCAGAATAATGATGTTGTAGAATGATCCCATCCTTTCTTTTCCTGTGAAGCTGCATGTTATCCTCAAGGCATGTGTTGGGATATGGTGTTGTAGAACAATCTCATCATTCATTATCCCTTGAAGTTGCACCTTGTCCTCAAGGTGTAATCGGGGATAATGGTATTCCACGTTGATTTCATCATCTCTTCCTCTTTGAAGTTTCATCATGTCCTCACATAAAGTCCATATAGGATGTGAGATAACGGCCAGCTTGTCCACAGTCTCATCCAAATTTAATTTTGTTGGCAGACGTTATGATAATGTATTAGCTGTATTGTGAATGATTGCTTGTTCAAGCAAGTGACAAAGGATGTTCTTATTTGTCCAATATGGTTTATTAATAATCATGTTTTCATCCTCGTGCTCAGTTTTTCCAAAGCTTAGATTGGTCACAGTCACATATGAATTTAACTTGGTCGGCAGACGTGGTGATAATGTATTAGATGCATTGTGGGTGATTCCTTGTTTAAGCAAGTGATAATGAACCTTCTCGTCTATTTGATGTGATTTATTAATCATTTCATTTTCATCCTCATACTTTTTTGTTCCAAAACACAACTTAGCCATCGTCTCATCCAAACTTGATTTGTACGGCAAACGTTATGATAATGTATCAACTCTGCTATATGATCTTTCTTTTCTTGTTTACATGTGAGAACCAATGGCACCACTGGTTGGCTTCATCACCAAGGTAGAATGAGGCTAAAAATACCTTTCTCGAGCCATGGATGTTGTGGAAAACAAAATATTGTTATGTTCAATCTAAACAAATTTGAGAGTTTTCTCCAAGAAACTTAGAGAATTCCAACTAATTAGGGTTTTTAGATGGATTCTTCTTTCCTTCTCCATTCAATTTTGTCAATTTAATATGAATTTGAGCTTTTGCTTCTATTCTTAGAATTTGTAGATCTTAATGATGTTGATGATGATGAGTGACGTTTATGCTTTGATTTAGTGGACATCCTCTTGAAAATCTCGTCGATGGACTCACATAAGTATTCCGTGGACTCATGTATTCCTCCCACATAGATTTTCTAGGCATCAAGACGTTCTTTGTTAGTTGACATGTTGATGCACAAAGTATTGATGAGATCACACCCTTGTTTGAGTGAAGCATTGATGTGATCGCAACTTGGTTTTGAATACCAATTAATATGATCTCGTGGTATCGAGAATTATCTGACGAAACAAACACAAAATTTTTAGACAAATATTATTTAATATCCCAAAATATTATACATCCATTTCTTAAATAATATTATTTCTAATTCTAAAAAATAATAAATAAAATTAACTGATAAAAAAAATTATCAGTTTTGAGAAACCAACTAATTAAAAGATAAGAGATAAAACTAGTAGATAAAAGAAACTATCTACTTTGAGAAAGTAACTAACTAACAAATAAAGCTAAAACTAAATAATAGAGATAAATTATTCAAACTATCAACCTAATCCCTTTGAATGTCTATCGATGTTTGTTATGCATCACATGTATTATGGAATTGACCGTACTAACTTTCATTGTACGTCGTGGGATCCTATCAATTTATCGATCGATTATAAATTATTTGATGAAGCAAACAATATCTGTAATTTCCTAGGTTTTTGCATTTACTTTTATTTTTTTTCATGTACTTACGTAATTTAAAATTTGAGATTGCATACAAAATAAAACATTTGTTATATTTAGCGGATTGTGGATTCGTATTAGTTTATATGTGCTTGATGGTAAGGGTTGGAATTTAGGAAAGGAACCCATTTGAGATATTCATCAAGAAATTTTCTCTCTTGTCAAGATCTTATGATGACTCAATTAAGTACATATTTTCTCTCGTGCCCAACCACACACTAAAACAATAGTGGTAGAAATTAGAAAAACTACCGACAATTATCTTTAGTGATTTTTTGGTTATACTAAATTATTTAATAGTCCCAAAGTTTGTTTCAAGAATTAACTTATCAGCTATGTTTAACTTTATTTTTATATTTGACTCATCTTACTCAAGTTAGTTGATCTAGTATAAATTGAGAGAATTTACAAACTAGAATGTGGTAATTCAAGTATAATGAAAAAGATTGTTATTTTATTGAAAGTCTTGTCGAAAAATTTGAGTAGGAAAAGATACCTACAATAGAATTCCAATGTTTAAATTAGTCTCTATTTCAACATAGTAATAACATAGAAATCACGCATCTCTTTGTCTGCATTGTGCACTCTTTTTATAGAGAAGGTGAATATTGACATAACTACAAAAGAGAGGAAGTGATTAATATGTAGGTATTATTATTGTGAATGTGTGAATGTTACTTGTGAAAAAGAGGAGCGATCCTTTAACCATTGTCATATTCTAGCAGGATTGTCTTGTTATTTATGATTATGGAATATTCTCACAGATAAAAAATGGAGAATATGAATTATGCACATTTATTCTCTACAATGATGGTGTAAGGATCTCATTTTGCTACCTAGGACATGTGTTGGGCTCCAACTAAGGAGGCTCAATTGTATGAGTGTGTGGACCTTACAAGTATCCTTAAGGAAGCACTTATTGGACCATGATTCATGATCACATGCCTCTAAAAAGGAGTCTCTGAGCATTACACATTGAGTATTAGGTGATGTGCTAAGTTATTATAAATTTTTCTACATACTTTATTGAAATTTCCACCTAAAATAATTTAACCGAGGAGGCTCCTAAGTGTGAGAATAGTTGCCTTGTACAATTTATATACTAAGGCTGAAAATTATTTCATTCAAGAAGCTATTTTTGTATAATAAAGATGAGGGTGTTATACATCCAAGGGTTTTTATATGTTGAGTTTAAGGAACATTTCATCCAAAACAATGTTTAATCTTAGGGTATGCTCCTTCTAAGTCTTGTATGTTAAAGCCACAAGCATTTCATCTAAAGGTTTATCTTGATTCACAAAAATTTAAGGAGAAAATTTTGACTTTTTGAAGTAGGACCCTCGAATGGTTCTAGATCCTCCTTGTTATCCTTTTAAGTCGAAGACGAGGAAGGCTTACTAAGATAAGAGTTCTTTGAATGTTTCATTTCTTTTTTATTTTTTATTTATTTTTGAGTCATAACACCTTAATGGATAAAATTTCTTTACTCGATATACCTTTACATATACATAAGTTCATAAAGTTTTATTATTTCCTTTTACTTTAATATTTTTTAGAAATTTTGCATAACGGATTGTTCTCCTAACTTCCTTTTCTTTTGTGATCCTCTACTGCTGAAGTTGATTCCCTTGTGATCTTTTCTAGTTTACAAATTATTATTAAGATGACTAAAGATGATCAATCCCTTAGGAGGTGTTCATCTTCTCCTGATCATAAAATTATTGAGGATCCAGGAGTGTTTCTCACCATGTTGAATATTATCCAAGGAAGATAAACTATTGACGAATTCATACTATTATTTCTAAAATTATGATTGTGTTCTTATTAATTATAAGAATTGAACATTTAATGAGTAAAATAAAAAACTTGATTAGGTAGTGATTCTACAAGCATAAGTTATTCAACATATAAAGATATGTAAAATACATTTAGCTTTTTTGATTTTTTCTTTAATTATGATGTTGTGTTTGTAAGGGGATGAACAACTTTAATTACTCTAAGGTAACTGGACATCTACAGTGGTCCATTAACAAGTCTAGGATAGGCTCTAATACTATATTAGATTTAGGCTTAGAGGTTAACTCAATCCTAAAAGTAAGCTCATAGAATGAGGTTTACTTTCACATTATATAGTCATGAATAACCTCACCCATAACCAATATGGAATTTTCTCACTAGTAGAAAATAGCTTTTTATAACAGGATTTAACGTCGGTTATTCGCCAATCGATGTAGAAAAAAGGCGGTGGCATTTTTGTAAATAAATTTGACTTCTCACGGTTACTTCTACAACCGTGTAGAAAAATAAAGGCGTTGGCATTTTTGTAGGGTTCTAAGCTTTCTGCACGGTTTGCTTTATAACCGATGTAGAAAGTCACTTTCTGCATCGTTAAAGCAACCGATGTAGAAAGTCGGGATTTTCTACATCGGTTGAGTGGTGTAACCGGATGGTTCTCTTTACGTCGGTTCTTCGAAACAACCCGACGTAGAAAGTCCGTTTTCCTCCTTTAGCCGATACGACCGTTGTCGATCCTCATGTTGCAAAACTCCCATTTACGTTCTCCGCCTTGCAACTCGTTGCTTCTTAAGCCTCCACAAGTGTAAACCTCAACACGTCGTCGTTCATAAAGTTGTCGTCATCCGAACACGAAGAGCACTGTCGTTCTCGAAGCATGCCATCGTCGTCTACGCCATCGTCGTCGTCGTCTACATCGTCGTTTACACCTATGCAGAGTATTCCCGGCTCGTTATGGGTCTCTCGTTCGTTTCGCATTAAGTGCTTAGCCTTAGGTTCTTTGTTTGTTAAATCACTGTTTCTCTGTTAGCTTATGTTTTGCCTTCTCTTGTTTCTACATGTTCTTCGTTTTTGGCGTTGCAAGATAATGTATTTTTATTTTTATTACATAAAAAAATTAAAAATGAATTATAACCGAGGGGAATCAAAATTATATTTTAACTCGAAAAAATGAATAGATTATATTATTGTTTTGGCATTGCAAAGATAGTGCTAAGATCTTTGGAATTCAAGGAAGATGGCATGGGTTGAGGCTTGAGGCGGTTTAGTTCTAACTTAGGTCCCTAATTGGTTATTGTGGTGTTTGAATTACTAGAGGTGATGTGTATATGAGCAAGAGTTTGAGGCAAGCATAGGATTTGGGGAAAGAGAATGAGTTTAGTTAGGAAAGGTAAAGCGAGAAAGTGGATTGTGGCTTTAGTGCATCAAGTTAGTTAACAACTACACAATCTCATGTGAATCGGGACAAAGTTATTATTAATTATTATAATTACCAATACTTGTCAGCTTAGTGCATCGAGTTAGTTGGCTTCGGCCTTTCTTCTTCTTTAACCATATTCCATCTTTCCTATTTCAATCCAACATCCTTGCCTTTGAGCCTTTCACCACTCCTTCCACTTTACACTCATCATCATCATCATCAATTAAACTCCCTCATCCTTTGTCTATTCTTCTCTCTCTAGCTATAGTGCCCTTTTGTTTTTAAATTCACTTTCACTTTTGGCATTATTTTTGCTTCCCACACAATCCATCTAACTTAGGCAGATAAATGGCCAGTCTTTAAAAAAAAGCACCGTAACTTCATTGACTTTAAAAATAATCAATAAAACTAGATCGTTATTAATTAGGAAGGAAGAAAAATAATAGACCAACTAACCATCATAGTTAGTAGATAAGTATATGTCTAAGGTATTGTTTAAATATTTAATAAATGATAATCAAATATACATTGGGAGTGATATGGATACATGTTAACTTGATGCATTGTCAATCTCGGGTAGAGGTCAACTGTTGGTAGGAGTCTCGATCCTTGCTAAATTTTTTTATTACAAATGCAATGTAGAAAAATACTCCTTTTGTGAGATGTGTGTAAGATACATGTTAACCAGGAAGTCATTGTCACCGCATCGGAGCTATATCCCATAAAAATATAAACTTTAGTAACATTTCATTTTTCTGATCAACATTGTTCTCTAGTTTCAATATTTATGCACTTTTAACTTGATGCAACCTATATATATGTGTGTGAAAAAATCTTATTTTGGTAAAATGAAGAGTAAAATGAGAGGATGAAAATGATTAATTTTTTTATTTGATTGATAAAAAAAATATTGTATGTTTTCATATGAATTGTATTTATTGCTTTTATTCAATAATTTTTCATATTTGTTTCCTCTAACTTTTTATGAGATACATGGTCGACCTTCGAGAGGTTCCTCCTTCACAAAGTGGGTCCGAGAACCGCTTCTTCGGCAAAAGAAGGGAAGACGAGCCACACGATTAAGGAGTTAACCCATAGTCGGAAGCGGTGGAGGATTCCCATGGGGAGTTTGATCGCCACCGGGAATCCATTAGGGCCAAACAAGACAAAGTTTAAGAGTTATGTGGCCCTCCCTTGGACGAAAGCAAGGCCGAGTATTTTGAAGAAGGATCAGAGATGATGTTGAGATGCGAGTCAAGGATCAAATTTGGGAGACTATCATGGTATTTAACTTTAAAGCTAAGTTTTCCATAAAGTTATCATTCAACCAATTACATCTTCTTTTATGTAGCTTACATAAGGACGTACAAACACTAACTTCCCGAAGAGGAAGTGGCTTTCATTCACAAGTGAGCGGCGGAGGGAGCTTCAAGACACATCTCACCAAAGAAATATATATATGGGTCACTCGAGGATGTGTCTCCTTGTGAGGAGTACCGGTTCATCGATCAAGACACTTGGCGAGAGATTTGTTGAGTCTTGAATGGATCCTGCGTTCGTTGTATGTATCTTGCTAATATTTTATGTTTTTAATTGACTAATATAAGCAATATTATGATTAATTGGATTTGCTTTCTTATACCGGAGAAAAGAAAGAAGGCTCAACAAATTTACGCTAAGAAATTTTACCCTGCCGATTATCTCGTGGGGATTATGAGTTAGTTTTCAGAGAGGTCATGGACTTAAGTCGAAGATCGTCGCAATCATCGGCGAGATCCCTCTACACCTCTCTCTCCACCCTCTCCACCTTCACGCCATGAGAAATGGAAGCAGGCACGCCAAAAGGCATCTAGAGTACACATCGAGCAACCTCGTATTGTTTCTAGAAGATTGTGGTAATCACACAATTTTGTAAATTCCTTTTATTTATCTTCAAATATTTACATTACCGATACCGAGTCATTTTTTTTTTGTAGGATTCTTTGGTTGAACAAATTCACAAGGAGCTTTGTTCCAACCTGCCTGGGGGACATCTTAAATCTCTTTATGATATTGGCCAAATCAAGCATCCAGGGCGTGTTAAATACGGGATTGGCGAGGTGTTGGGCTTAGACAAGACTTTGATCGTTTTTCTGGAGGCATATCCAAAGAAGGTTTGCAGTGTCTAGAGATGAGTTGGGCATTTTCATAGTGAAGACATGAGGCAAGCACTGGCAAGAACTTCGAGAAGAGCTCGAGGAGCTTAGGCGAGGAGCTTAGGCAAGGGCTTGGCGAGAGTTTGCATCTTTGGGACTTTCCCAAACACGAGACACATTGGTCACCATCCATCACCTTCTCTAGGCGCGTGAGCACAAAGGAAGTTGTGTTCAAGGGAGGAGCAACTACTAAGGGAGAAGAGATGTGTATACAATTACGGACGATTATGAAGCATGTTGATGATCCATATCGTACGAGCATTGTATTGGGAAAGTCTCCACCTTGTTAACCATCCATCACTGAAGCAAAGTGATGATGATCATGTTAGAATGGTGGTTGAACAAGTTGAAGATGATGCATATACTCTGTTCGTCCCCTTCGGGAGGAGGTTCCATGTCGTGAGTGAAGCCTCAAACATTTCATTATATAATGAGGAGGCGCCTTTTTTGAAGTTCAACCTCGTATTAGATAATTTTAGCCTATGTTACTAATTTTTAATATATATATTGTGTGTATATATATATATATATATATATATATATATATATATATATATATATATATATATATATATATATATATATATATATATATATTTCTTACTATTTTATTGAATTTATCAGTAAGGTTTATAAGGAAGATGGTGGGAAGAAGATTGATTTGTTGCTAAAGCAGATCTTTCTGAGCTTCTCCGAAATAATAGAGGTTGATTTCTTCACACGTCCTCATTTTGGTATGCCATGAACAGGCGACCAAACTTTGCAAATAACAATGGAACCAGGATATCATAGAGAAGCCCAACTTATCCCCTTCTATATTACCCTAGAGAAGGATATATTGGAGTTAGTCAGGTAACGATCTCCTATGTGTGTCAGCTTCACAATTATAATTGATGTAAGTAAATTTCTAAACCTTACTTGAATTATTTCATTATCAAAGCTAACATATGAAAAATTCAAGCAATATTAGGTACCACATGTGGTGACCAAAGAGGTAACTTACACCTCTATGGATTCCGGACTCGGTTCATATGCGAAAACTAGGAACAAGGACCGAGATCTGAGGATATCTTGAGAGGAGATTAGCTCGATAAAAACTGTTATCTAGCCCCCTATTTTCAATCGTAAGTCAATACTTAATCGTTTATTTCATGAATTCAATTAAATTCCTAATTTTTGTTCATTGTCGTCCATATTTTGTAAGTCCGTTGTAATTAATCATTATTTGTCTCAAGGAATGTAGTTGTATTTCTATGCTCGCTTGGCGAAAACCAAAAGAAAGACATAAAGGACATTATAGATTTGTAAGTTTTTATGGCATTTTGGTATTTATATTCATATAACTCTGTTATTCTCAAAGGTATTCATTTGTTTTTTTATTTTTCAGAGAGCAATGAATGCTCGACTTCGGTTAAAAGGGATGCATTCATCAAGTAAAAAGCCTGATGGATAATTCCAAAAGGTAAATCTTTATTAAAAGTTATTCAATTATTTTATATACGGTATCGTCATCTTTACAAATGGTTTCGATACTCTTTTTATTTTTTTGAAGTGTCCAAGACAAACCCGTAGGAACCGAGTGTGGATATTTTGTCATGAGACATATGTTTCTCGTATTGTCTCGAACTTTCTATTGTTAACTCTTGACACCAGGTAATTACAATTGTCCTAATTTAATTATTTAATTTTTAATGCATAACATGACATGTTCACTAATTTTAATCAAAATATTTTGTAGATATTTGACAATCTCAACCTTTTGTTAGATGAAGAAATTGATGATATCAGAGACGTTGGGAATTTCCGATCGAGGTTTTCAATTTGGGTTGAATTCACGGGATTTTTAGATTTTTAGTTTGTTTTTATTATATTTTATAATAAATATCATGTATTTACTTTAATTATATAGATTCCGTGAATTTCGTATTATCCATCCGGTATTCTCGTTTATATATACAGTATTGTGAATAAATAATATGGCAATTTTTCATACTTAAAATAACATTTAAAAAAAATATAAACTTTCTACATCGGTTGTGACCTTAACCGATGTAAAAAGTCACTTTTTCCATCGGTTTCCCTTTTAACCGATGTAGAAAGTCAGACTTTCTACATCGGTTATGGTCACAACCGATGTAGAAAGGCTCACTTTCTACTTCGGATGTCGTTTGAACCGATGTAGAAAGTGAACTTTCTACGTCGGTTGTAGAACCGAGGTAAAAAGTCTAAGTTTCTATATCGTCCGCTTCAATACCGCTCAAATAACCGATGTAAAAGGTGCATAACAACTGATGTAAAAAGCTTTTTTTCCACCAGTGTCTTATGATATTCTCTTCCAAAAGACAGATGTGTTCCCTTCTGAATGATTATCAGTTGAAACCTTCTACAAAAATGGATGGTTATTATGTTTCCATAGTAATTGCTACTCAGACCTACAAAGTTCACGATTAACTATGAGATAAATTTTATGAACAACAAGTCAAACGTCTGTATGATCTTTAGATATGGCCTCACGAAAGAAAATAATTCTTTTTCATCAAATGTTAATCATGATGAAAAAAAATGTAAAAGAAAATGAATAGAAATGAATTTATATTTTTTACAAATAACTTAAAAATTATCTAGTATAAACTAAGATCTATAAACCAAATCATAATACTTCAAATATGATGGAGTAGTAAATAAGTGAAAAATAGTATTTGACTAGATTGTTAATGTTGCGTCCTAAAAGAAATCGTAACGGAAAGGATGGTTAGAGAATAACTATGGTTAGGATTAAGGCATGAAATGAATAAGAGTCAAATAATATTTAAGTTGTGATGAGAAAGAAAATTAAAGGATGCATTAGGTTGATGTTTAAGAGAGTTTATATGTAAAGAACGAATTAAATATGTGTGGATTTGATGTTGTATGATATTAAAGTAAAAGAAACCCACTTCAGCTAAAGATTTTGTAAAAATTAAAAGTGATCATGTAGGCATGACATGTTTTATAATAAAACTGAAGTGGCTGGAATGAAAATGGAGTCACTGACTTAACTTAGGGTAGAATCCTACTGAGAAACTTAGTTTCTCACCCCCTACTCCTGTTATTCTCTTCCCATATGATCCAGAGGTAGCTTGTGAAGACAGAGAGCCTTGGACTTGAAGCATTTCGAGACATGTGATAGTTGTACTACTACTTGAGCTTACGTAATAAAAAGAACAAAGAAACCATTAAAAGCAACCTAAGCTCCATTTTAATTTTATATGAGAGAAAGTGTTCATTTATTTATTTACTGCTACGATGAGGCTCACATTTTATACAAACAGTTTTAAAAAAAATTACCATATTTTTCTTAATAAATTATTTGTTAAGGTTTCTGCCTCATGAGATAACAATCTGAGAATGAAACTGAAAGTATGACTTAAGCATAAAAGCGGTATTTATTTTTAGGGTGTTATAAATAAAACATGAGAAATCATTATACTCACACTCTCATAATCAATGAAATGTATTTTTTTTATACAATATTAGTATTAGCAAAAACATAATATAAATGATACACAAGAAAGACTACATGTATACGGAGATAATTAATTCCTTCAATTATTTATTATTATTATTTTTGTAAATCAACTCTCAATTTAATAGGATTAGTATTAGTCAAAAAATATAAAAATAAAAGATATATTGACAAATAGAACAAGAACACATTTATGGCGATAATAACGAAAAAAAAATAAATCCTTGAGATTGTTTCAAAAACTTGATCATATCTCTTAGGTTAAGATGTATGATTACACTATCCTTAAGGATTGGGGGCTTATAACATCATCCCCTACAATTTAACAAACCCTTCTACAATAAAATAAAAAACAAAACTTCTAAAAATACCAAAATAGGAAACCTAGAAGTGTGTTTAATTTTTTGAGTCTTGTATAATGGAAAGAATCGAGTCCTTTATATAATGTAGAATTTTCTTAAAATTAAACTGCCTGATAATTAAAACAAATTAAATAAATGGAAGGCAATAAACAACATTTTTTTCACTTATATCTCTCTTATAAACATTTTTTATAGTTTCTCAATGAAATCTCATAACATTTTACTTTCGAAATAAAATCAAACATGATAGGTCGTTATACTCACATACACAGAAAAATTTCATAATCAATGAACGTATTTCCTTTCTTTTTATCATTATTAGTATTAGACAAAATATAATATGAATTGATGTATATAGAGATAATTAATCAATTTAATTATTATGATTATAATTTTCTAAATCAACCCTTAATTTAATAGGATTAGTATTAGTAAAAACAATAATAAAAGGATATTTCAAGAAATAGAAGAACACATTTATTGAGATAATATTAGAAAAAAATCCTTGAGATTGATTGAAAAATTTGATGAGTGACGGAGTGTATGTAGATCCTAGCAAAATAAAAGTGGTTACCAAGCAGGATTGGCCAACCTCAGTGATGGAGATCGAGAGGTTTTTAGGATTAACAGGCTATTACCATAGGTTTAGCTAAAGATTTTCCTGGATAGCCTTACCCTTGACCAAACTCACAAGAAAGAATGGTCCTTTTCTATGGACTCCTAAATGCTAGGAAAGTTTTCAAAATCTTAAGGAGAGATTAACCAATATCCTAGTATTAGTGCTGCCAGATCCTGTTGGTGTTTTTGAGGTATACTGTGATGCCTGAAGAATAGGACTAGGTTGTGTGTTCATGCAAGAGAGGAAAGTAATGGTATATTCTTCTAGACAACTGAAGTCGCATGAAACCAATTAACCTACTCATGACCTAGAGTTAGCAGCAATAATATTTGCTTTTAAAATATGGAGACATTATCTCTATGGAGTGAAGTTTGAGGTATTTTCTAATCATAAGAGTCTGAAATATTTGTTTGATCAAAAAGAGTTAAATATGAGGTAGAGAATATGGATGGAGCTTCTGAAGTATTATGATTTTGGATTAAATTATCATCCTGGAAAGGCTAATGTGGTAGTTGATGCACTAAGCAAAAAGGATTTGCATGTCTCTTGGTTGATGGTAAAAGAAATGGAGCTTATAAGAAAATTTAGAGACATGAATTTAGGAATGAATTTGAGGAAAGGAACCTTCAAATTGCGTCACTTGCAGGTGACCAATGACTTTAAAAATGAAGTGAAAGCAGCCTAAGACGGAGATGAAGAGTTCAAAAGGTGGATTACTGCAATAAGGGGAGGTGAATTAGGAAATATAACCCTAGACCAAGATGGTTTGTGGAGGTATAAGGAACGAATTTGTGTGCCTAAGATAGAAGATCCATATAGGAGGATTTTAGAAGAAGCCCATAAGAGTCATTTTACGATACACCCTGGAACCACCAAGATGTATCAAGACCTGAAGAAACAATTATATTGGATAAGAATGAAGAATGATATGGCTAAATTTGTTAATAAATGCCTAGTTTGTAAGAAGGTAAAGATAGAACACCAAAAGCTTGGAGGATTATTACAACCTTTAGACATACCTGAATGGAAATAGGAAGGAATTTCAATGGATTTTGTGGTAGGATTACCCAAAACTCAAGGAGGATTGGACATAATTTGGGTAATAGTAGACCGATTGACCAAGTCTACTCATTTTCTATCCATTAAGGTAACCTACTCCTTAGAATGTTTAGCATAAATATACATTAAGGAGATTGTGAGGTTGCATGGAACGCCATCATCCATAGTGTATGATAGAGATCCTTCATTTACTTCTAGATTTTGGAAAGCTCTGCAAAACGCATTTGGATCAAAGTTTCACTTAAGCACTACATATCACCCTCAAACAGATGGACAGTCTGAGAGGACTATTCAAACCTTAGAAGATATGCTTAGAGCTTGTGCTCTTCATCAACCTGGAAGCTGGGATATCCAATTACCCCTAATAGAATTTTCTTACAACAACAGTTACCATGCTATCATAGGGATGGCGTCCTATGAAGCCTTATATGGTAGAAAGTGTCAGTCACCATTGTGTTGGCACGAGGTAGGGGAGCAAAGCCTATTAGGCCTTGATCTAGTTGGGCAAACCACAAAACAAATTAGAAAGACCAAAGATTGGATTCTTACCTTTCAAAGCAAACAAAAGAGCTATGCAGACAAGAGAAGAAAACCTCTAGATTTTTCTGAGGGAGAACATGTGTTCTTGTGAATCTCACCTACCATAAGCAGAGCCATGAAAGTTAGGAAGCCGAGTCCTAGATTTATATGTCCATATGAAATTCTTAAAAGAGTTGGGTCAATTTCTTACCAAGTGGCTCTTCTGCCAAATCTAGCAAATCTTCATGATGTCTTTCACGTGTCTCAGTTGTGTAAATACAATCCCAACCCCAGTCACTTTATTGAGCCAAATACAATACTGTTAACCAGTAAAAATTTTAGATAGAAAAGAGAAGCAGCTGAGGACTAAGACAGTGCCTTTGGTACGAGTGGTCGGGGGAAAAGGGAACATGGAAGAATAAACTTGGAAGCTGGAAGTAGACATGAGGAAGGCTTACCCGCAATTGTTTGCAGGTAAGGAATTTTGGGGACAAAATTAATTTTAAAAGGGTGGGAGTAATATAGCATCCCAAATTTGTATGATAAACTCCTAACACTAAAAATAATCCCTAGAGTGAAATTAAGCAAGATTAGGGACCAAAAACAAAGAACTTAGAAACTTTGGTGCAAATGATGAAAATGCCCTTGTACCTGGGTAACTCAAATAAAGTACCAGTGAAATGAAAACATAAGTAAAAGACATTCTAAAGGATTAAAAAACATCATGAATGATCCAAAGGAGTGAGAAAAACTTAGAAAATAAAGAAGGGACAAAAAAACGCCCTTAGAAACCCCGAAAACACTCAAAATCCCCTAGAAAGCTCTGCTTTCTGCATAGAGCTAGTCAGTTCCCAGAAAAATAGAAAATGATCTTCGATTAACATGGGGATGAACCAAAAAGTGTTATAATTAACAAAGGAATAATTTGAAAATTTTTCCAGCAATGTTGAGAAACATTATAAAAATGCCCCTGGAAGGCCCGGGAGGGAAAGAAAGTGTGAGAAACAAATCAAGAATGGGGCCAACAATGGGCTGCATGAAATTCAGCATATGGAAGACGTAGTGGTGACTCACCAAGTCAACTCAAGTAAACCATAAAAGACTAAAATAATTAATATTAAGATTCTTTTAACCATGGTTAAGACTAATTAACCTTCATTAATTAAAAGTTAACCAAGCTTAAGCTAAGTAAAATATGATTAGTGGTAAACTCAGCCTCATTAACACTAATCAAAGTATAAAAGGATAATTCCTTAAATTTTGAATTATTTTGAAAAATAGGAAAATCCATGCAAAATTATCAAAATATCCCTAAGTGTAAAAATATTTCAAGTTTGCCTATGGATGGCCGAACTCACTAAGCTGGTTTTGGACCTCATTTTTCTCAGTTTCATCTCCCAAAACACTTAGCTAACTCTACAAAATCTCTCCAATCCATCTAAGTCCAAAAAACCCTAATCCTACACCTTAAGCCTAAGTCTCCAACTTTGAGATTTAAGATAAAACAAAGCCTTAAACACTAAGTTTCGCCACTTCCACTTAGAGAACCTTATGGACCAACCAGGGAGGGGACAAGGAGCAGCCATCACAGCCTCACCATCACTACGAAAAGTCACCATCAAGTAGGACCTTTCTACTTTGTCTTTTTAAGCTTAAAACTTATTTTTTATGATTGGATTTCTTTCTTTTGTGGATCCTTTCTCTAAAATCCATAATATAATTTTGTTTTAACTTATGAGGGCTCAATACTATATTTATTCATTTGTATCTTTCATATAATTTTTTTGAAAGTTTCTCCCTGAAATCTCACAACATTTTACTTTCACAATAAAATAAAACATGACAAATCATTGTACTCACATAAAAAACAATCTCATAATCAATGAAATGTATTTTCTTTCTTTTTTTCTCATTATTATTATTAGCCAAAACATAATATGAATGATACACAAGAAATATGAGTTTACGTATATGCAGATAATTAATTCCACCAATTATTATTATTGTTTATGTAAATCAACCCTTAATTTAGAAGGATCAATATTAGTCAAAAACAATAAAACAAGATATATCAAGAAATAGAACATGAACACATTTATGGTGATAATAACAAAAAAAGTTCTTGAGATTGTTTGAAAAACTTTATGACATCTTGTACATTGAGACGTATGATTGCGCTGTTTTCAAGGATCTGTGTGCTTATAACATCATTCCTAGAATTCAACAAACCCTTTATGCAGTAAAATAAAAAAATAAACTTCCAAAAATAACAAAATATGAAACCTAGAACTGTGTTTAATTTTTTGAGTCTTGTACAATGCAAAGGATCAAAATCCTTTATATAATGTACAATTTTCTTAAAATTAAACTCGCTGATAATTACAACAAAGTAAAAATATGGAAGGTAATAAAAAATATTTTTTAGTTATATCTTTCATATAAACATTTTTGAAAGTTTTTTAATGAAATTTCATAACATTTCACTTTCAAAATACAGTAAAACATGACAAATTATTATACCTACTTATCCAAAAAAAAAATCTCATCGATAAAAATCTCATAATCAATGAAATGTATTTCCTTTATTTTTATCTTGTTTAGTATTAGATAAAATATAATATAAATGTTACATAAGAAATTTAAATTTACGTATATACAGAGATAAATAGTCAATTTAATTATTATGATTATAATTTTCTAAATCATCCCTCAATTTAATAGGATCAGTATTAATTAAAAATAATAAAAAAGGATATTTTAAAAAATGGAACAATAACAAATTTATTGAGATAATATCATGAAGAAAAAATCCTACAAATTGATTGAAAAATTTGATGACATCTCCTAGGTCAAACTGTACGATTGCATTGTCCTAAAAGATTTATGAGCATATAGTGTGATTTACTAAGATTCAACCGACTCTTCTATAATAAAATATAAAATAAAACTTTAAAAAATAATAGAAAAAGAAAAATAGATGTATGAGTGATTTTTCAAATCTTATATAATGGAAAGTATCAAATCCATTATATTATGAAGGATTTTTTTAAAATTAAATTGGATGATAAATAAAACCGATTAAACAAGCGGAAGGCAATAAATAAAATTTATTTCTTTGTATCTTTCATGTAAGCTTTTTGAAAGTTTCTTAATGAAATCTCATGACATTTTAATTTTATAATAAAATAAAATATGACAAATCACAATACTCACGTACATAAAAATTTCATGATCAATGGAATGTATTTTTTTTAATTATTATTAATAGCCAAAACATATATACGAATGCTACACAAGAAATACAACTTCACATATATGGAGATAAATAATTCCTTCAATTATTATTATTATTATTATTTTAAATCCTTCCTTAATTTAATAAGATCAGTATTTGTAAAAAAAAAAAAAGATATATCAAAAAATAGAACAAAAATACATTTATGGTGATAATAATAAAAAATATCTTTGAGATTGTTTGAAAACTTGATCACATCTTCTATGTTAAATTTTAAGGTTAAATATGTTTTCAGTTCCTCTAAAATATTCAAATTTTGATTTTGGTCCCTTATATTTAAAATCTTTGGTTTAGGTCCTTCATTTTTTAAAATACATTAGTTATAGTCCCTATATTAACTTAAGTTATATTAAATCAAAATATATTAATCATGATTTGAGGATTATAATCAAGACATTCCATATATTATACGGTTCAATATATTTATATTAAGTATCATATTGGTAATTAATGTTGTTAAAATATAATTAATATAATAAGAATATTCCATATTTTGATATATTTATTTTTAAGAATCTTCTAAAATTATAATTTATAAATTGATTTTCTAATAATTATTATTATCTAAATAATTATTTATAAATTTTAAATAATATCAATTTTAGAATGACTCTTTTATTATTTTAGTAACAAAAATTTATTCTATTGTTTTCAATTTAAAATTAACACCATAATCTTAATTATATGAGATATAAAATTTAAATATTTTAACATTATTGAATAATTAATTTTAGGTTTTTAAAATTTTTAATATTAAATTATGTATATCATAAATTTTAATTAGTGAAAATAATTTTTTATATAAAAACATTACATATTTTCTAAATTCTAATAATTTTCAATTATTTTATGTTAAATTAAATGTTAAATAAATCAAAAGAATTCATAAAAGTATATTATTAGATATTAAATTTAATATATAAAAAATTTTAAGCTTTATTATAAATTTAAATTAGTCAAAATTAAATTGAATTATTAAATTTTATAATCAATTTAAATATAAATTAGCTTTAAAAATAGTAAAAATAAATTAATACTAAATTATGTTAGTATTCTAAATTAGTTGTATTGCAATCTTTCATATATTTTTTTCATATAATAAAATAAAGGGTTAAATATGTTTTTAATCCTTTTAAAATATTTAAAGTTTGGTTTAATATTATTTAAATTAATATAGGGACTATAATCAATGTATTTTAAAAAATGAAGGATCTAAACCAAATATTTTAAATTTAAGGGACCAAAACCAAAATTTGAATATTTTAGAGAAACTAAAAATATATTTAACCTTAAATTTTATGATTGCACTGTCCTCAAGTTAAGGACTTCTCACATCATCCCTTTGAATTCAAGAGACCCTTCTACATTAAAATAAGAAACTGAACTTCTAAAATAACAAAATAGGAAACCTTGAAGTGTGTTTAATTTTTTGAATTTGGCATAATGGAAAGGATCGAGTCTTTTATAATGTAAAATTTTCTAAAAATAAAAACTGGGTGATAATGAGAACAAATTATTCACTTCTATCTTCTGTATAAATATTTTTAAAAGTTTTTCAATGAAATCTCATAATATTTTATTTTCACCATAAAATAAAACGTTACAAATTTTTACATTCACACATAAAAAAAATTTCATAATTAATGAAATATATGTTCTATCTTTTTTTCATTATTAATATTAGATAAAATATAATATGATGGACAAGAAATTTGAATTGATGCGTATATAAAAATAATTAATCAATTTAATTATTATTATTATAATTTTCAAAATTAACCCTCAATTTAATGAGATTAATATTACTAAAAAATTAAAAAAAAAAAAGATGTTCCGAGAAATAGATCAAAAACACAGTACAAGAAATAATAACATATTTAGCAATCAAAAGTATAGATTCTGGCAGTTAGAACCTACCACAAAAAGAATCACCAGCATTTTAAAAAAAACATGGAAGTACGGATGTCACAAATGATTTCAGACATTTTTTTTTTCTTAATTTAACCATTTAAAAAGTTAACGTATTTACTAGCAGTTAAAAACTATCATAATTTTTTAAAATCAATTCCTATAGTAGGATCAATGGTGGTGGTAATACCAGCACTCCAATAAGTCCACCAATGAGCACCGCCTCTATTCTCACTAGACCATATCTTTATCATTGCAAATAAAAATAAAAAATATATAAAATAAAAACAAATAAAAATTAAATCATACTAAATTTACTGACATGGTAATTGTTCTGCACATTAAGTAATTGAAGATAAAATCTCACTTATATATGACCAGATTAAACACACCACATTCTGTGCAAAGTTCAGACACAATTGAAGTCTTAATTCAGAAAGAAAATAACACAGCAATTCTTTCTTGACCAATATTTGCATATATGCATCTCTATTTAGCAAATAGAAAAACTAGTATGCACCTAAATAATTTCCCAAAAATCAACTATAAACAACTTAGATGAAAACAAAGGAACATATATCAATATATGTACTGAAAAATAAAATTAAAAAAGGAATTTGAAAACATACCATAAATTGATGAAGTTTAGAACCATCCCCTATCTAGCAGCGAACAATGATGGGGTGGCTTTCTCAAGCTATTTTTTCAAGAAGGGATGTCGGTTTCAGTGGTGCTCCAACCCTTCAAAACAATAGCAGTGAACTATAGACCATTTAGTATAATTCAATATTTCAAATTCACAGTATATAATACAATACAAATTGCTTGTTTTCTTAGGATTTATTTAATTGAGATAATTAAAAAAACACTAGCCTTTGACATGCTATGTATGCAGAGAGTAAATCTAGATAAAAAGGATGATTTGTGATCTGGATCTTGATTAGCTAATCCAACATATTCCTTCATTACAAAAAACAAGAACAATATATATATATATATATATATATATATATATATATATATATATATATATATCATAACTTGATTGAGGAAATAACCAAATTTATAATGCAATACTATACAAAAATTAATGAAAATTTAAATATTTAACTTTGTATGATAATAATATAGTAATATTTTTTTATCATACTTTATTATTGATGACTTAGTCTTTTGAGAGCAAAGAACATACCACTCTATACATGAAGATAGTTGTTGAAGAATGAAGACATTTATCTCATGTCAATTAAAACTGCCTTACGCATTTTAAACAAAATAGAAACTTCAAGCGAAAGCCCATAATAATGAAAGGCTTGATCAAGTCCATTCATTATATATATATATATATATATATATATATATATATATATATATATATATATATATATATATAATTTTTCTCCCTCTTATTATAGAAAAATATACTCATCATAAGGCAATCCCACCTTTAATTTGTGCAAACAAATTTTAAAAAGGTTCTTCACCTTTAAATAAAATTGCAAGAATCACCATCCATTTTATATTCAAGTTGAACAAGAATGAAAAAAGTCAGACACAAATACAATTTTAACTGGCCTACTTAATTCATATCGTCTAACCTTCCCATGAATTTCTAAATAAAATGATACATATACTCCATAACATAATATTGGGAATAGAATGAATAATGAAATTATAGTTAATTTTATTTAGAGGGAATCATGAATATAGATATTATGACATTGGGCAAGTGGGGACTGATAATGAAAATAATAACAAGAATGGTGTCCTTAAGTAAGGTAGGTTCGAGGAAGGCAAATAACACAACTATGAAAGCACTTTGGGTTGTAGTCAAAAGTCCAAATCAACAGCTAATCAAGTAACAACTTATTTGTATATATAAATATTTAAAAAAAATCATCTTGGGTTTCTAATATAAACTAATAAATAGTTCAAGAACTTGTTGCAAGCAAAACAAGGCTCCGGTATGCTGTACGCACTTGCTTATCATTACAAATCAACCAAAGTTGATCAGAAAAAGATGGGTAACATAGTACTTCAAGCTTTCTTATTTTGGCTTCTACTTTAGCATTTTGGAGGTCTACCCAAGCTTGAATTTTTGTTTCTTCTCTTTGATACCAACAACTAAGATTATAACATAGTCCTACTGTATATGTCATATCAAACTAAGAAACTACAATATCTTACGACTTTAAGGTTTATTTACCTGAGACAACTTAGTATTTTCCTCTTCTTCCCATATTGCGTGCCTACAGTCTAAATCAACTTTGTGGCTAGCATTATGTCTCAAGCTCTTTGATATTTCCTCTTCCTCCTCTTTTCTTAAGCTCCAATGTGATGTGACCAAATCATATTGCACTCCTAGTTGTAATTTAGCAAAATGGAATATTGCACTCCTAGTTGTAATTTAGCAAAATGGAACTCCTTCTGTTGGATAAAAGTGATGGTGCATCTAGTGTTGAACCCAACAAAGATCATGAACACCCATCCAAAAATTGTGATGCTGCAATAAAAAATAAGTAACAAATAAATAAATTATAAGTTGTTAGAGGGAACATTGGGAGTTTTCAAAATAATGTAGAACTTTAATGAGGTTTGTAGTAAAGAACACTTTCCACGGAGGAATAGTTGCCAAGCTGAAATATAAAGATCATAACAATTAGTGTAAAAAAAATTCAAAACTCAAATTAACCCAAATTCTATTCAATCCAAAACAAACACCAAATAAGTGACACTCGAAAGGAAAGATAACATCATCAAATAATCCAATCGAAGCATAACATTGATTCTAAAGATGCAGTAATTCCATCAATACGTTCACAATTCTACAAAATACAAGAGACAAGGATCTTCATTTGAACAAGAGCATAAACAACCACAAGAATTAAAAAAATATATATCAAAAATCGAGCATAAATAACCAAACATAAAGAATAAAGAGAATTCTGAGAAAGATAGGATTAGAGATTAGAAGTAAAATGATATACCAAGCAAAACAAAAGGAGGAAGGGAAAATCATGATCAAGGAGCCTTAATAAAAAAATAAAATGCTTACGGAATCAAAAATTTATAATTCAGAACATCTAGGTTTCTGAAGATATTTCGGAGAGCAAGTATAACAGTTTTTTAAAAAATTGAAAAATGAAAAGATAAACTTTTATTGCATTTATATAAAATAAAAAAATATGAATTTTCTAATGATTTTTGTTGACTGCTAGAAAATAAATTCCAAAAGATCTAATTTTTTTAATGACACATTTATTGAGATAATATCAAAAAAGAAAGAAATCCTTGACACTAATTGAAAAAATTGATGGCATCCCCTTCAGCAATAAAATAAGAAATAAAACATTCAAAATAATAAAAAAGAAATCCTAGCCATGTGTGTAGTTTTTTACCTTGTATAATGGAAAGTATAGAGTCTATTATATAATGTAGGAATTTATTAAAATTAAACTAATTGATAATTAAAACCAATTAAACAGATCAAAACAATATTTATTCATTTATATCTTTAATATAAAACTTTTGAAAGTTTCTTAATCAAATCTCACAACATTTTACTTTTACAATAAAATAAAACATGATATATCATTATACTCCTATAAAAAAAAACCATTCTCATAATTAATGAAATGTATTTTCTTTTTCTTTTTTCATTCTTAGTATTAGCCAAAACTCAATATCAATGATACACAAGAAATACAACTTCACGTATATGAAGATAATGAATTCCTTCGGTTATTATTATTATTTTTGTAAATCAACCCTCAATTTAATAGGATTGGTATTAGTCAAAAATAATAAAAAGAAGATATATCAAGAAGCAGAACAAGAACATATTTATGGTGATAATAACGAAAAAAAACCTTGAGATAGTTTAAAAAACTTGATGACATCTTCTAGGTTGAGACGTATGATAACATTATCCTAAAATATTTAAATGCTTATCACATCATTTCCTAAAATTGAATAAACCATTCTGCAATAAAATAAGAAACAAAACTTTCAACCAGAAATGTATTTAATTTTTTGAGTTTTGTATAATGGAATTTTCTTAACATTAAGCTGGCTAATAATTAAAACAAATTAAATAGATGGAAGACAATAAACAACATTTTTTACTTATATTTCATATAAACACTTTTAAAATTTTTTTGGTGAAATCTCATAACATATCACTATCGAAATAAAATAAAACATGACAAATTATTATATTCACACACACAAAGAAAAAATCTCATAATCAATGAAATGTATTTCCTTTCTTTTTATCATTTTTAGTATTAGACAAAATATAATATGAATGATACACAAGAAATTTGAATTGACGTATATAGAAATAATTAATCAATTTAATTATGATTATAATTTTCTAAATCAACGCTCAATTTAATAGGATCAATATTAATAAACAACAATAAAAAAAATATTTCAAAAAATAGAATAAGAACATATATATTGAGATAATATCAGAAAAAATATCCTTAATATAGATTGAAAAACTTGATGACATCTCCTAGGTTGAAGGGTACAATTGCATCATCCTCAAGGATTTTGGGCTATGCATCACGCCCCTATGATTCAGTAGACCCTTCTACAATTAAATAAGAAATAACACTCCCAAAAATAACAAAATAGAAAACCTAGGAGCGTATGTGATTTTTCATTCTTGTATAATAGAAAGGATTGAGTTCTTCATATAATGTAGTATTTTCTTAAAATTAAGTTGATAGTTAAAACCAATTAAATACCAATTAAATAGGTGGAAGGCAATAAACAACATTTATTTACTTATATCTTTCATATAAATATTTTTGAAAGTTTCTAATTGAAATCTCATAATATTTTACCTTCACAATAAAATAAAACATGACAAATCATTATACTCATACACAAAAAAAAAATCTCATAATCATTTAAATGTATTTTTTTTAGTTTTTATCATTATTAGTATTAGACAAAATATAATATGAATCTTTGTTTTGGGTTTAGTGTGCCTAAAAATTTTATCCACAGGTAAGGGCATCTGTCATTTTAGAGAGGGGTATTTGAAACTATAAATATCCTTCCCACAAATACTATTTCAACCATTCTTAAAAGAATTATTGAATCCTAACTTTTGAGCTCATCGAAAAAGAGTTTTGTTTGAAAATATTTAAAATAAATATAAAAAGAGGAAAACAACACTGGAAAATTTAAAGGCAAATGAACATAGACACAAATTCAATTATAGAAAAGCTTGGAACTTTGGTCCCCTTTATAACTTTACCCAATTTTATCCTATTTCTCCTATGGGCTTACAGGATGATCCCTTAGGATTAGGATTAAACTGAGTAATAAAAAACTCAGAAGAGTATGTAATTTTTCAAGTCTTGTATATCGGAAAGGATTGAGTCCTTTATATAATGTAGGATTTTCCTAAAATTAAAACCAATTACATAGGTGGAAGGAAAGAAACAACATTTACTCACTTATATCTTTCATATAAACATTTTTGAAACTTTCTCTATAAAATCTCATAACATTTTACTTTCATAGTAAAATAAAACATGACAAATCATTATACTCACATACACAAAAATTCTCATTATCAATGAAATGTATCTTCTTCTTTTTTTTCATTATTAGTATTAGCCAAAACATAATATGAATGATACACAAGAAATACAACTTTATGTATGTAACATCTCAATCTTTCTATGATGAATGTTTGAAAGTTACAAATAATTTCTAGAGTGAAACTAAGTAGCATTAGGAGTCAAAAACAAAGAAATTAGAAAGTTTGGTGTAAATGATGAAAATGTCCTTGCACATTGACAACTCAGATAATGAATAAGAAAAATGAAAACATAAATAAAAGACATCCTCAAAGGATTATAAAACATCATGGAAGGTAAAAATTAGTGAGAAAAACTTAGAAAACCAAGAAGGCGAAAACACCCTCAAAAAACCTTGAAAATAACCAAAATTCTCCTAGGAGCTCTGCTTTTTACACAGACCTAGTCAGTTCCCAAAAAAATAGTAAATAACCTTAGATTAACATGGGAATAAACCAAAAAGTGTTAGAAATATCAGATGAATAATTTGAGAAATTTTCTAGCAATGTTGAGAAAAATTACGAGAACATCTCTAAAAGGCCGGAAGGGCAAGAAAATGTGATAAGAAAGCCAATAGTGGCCCCCACACTTGTATGAAAATAAACATGTGAAAAATCTGGTGGTGAATCACCAATCCAAGCCAATCAAGTCTTGCATAAAAGACAAAAAGATAAATAGTAAAAGATTCTTTTACCCATGGTTAAGACTAATTAACCTTGGTTAATTAAAAGTAAACCAAGCTTAGACTAAGTTAAACACAATTAGAGGTAAACTTAGCCTAGTTAACATTAATCTAAACCTAAAGGGATAATTACTTGAATTTTGAATTATTTTATAAAATAGGAAAATCCATGCAAAATTACCAAAATACTCCTAAGTGTAAAAATATTCCAAACTTACCCTTAAGTGGTTGAACCCACTAAGCACCCTTGGACCCCATTTGTTTTAGCTTTCATAGAGAAAACACTTAGCCAAACTCTCTCAATTCTCTTCTAAGTTCATCTTAACCAAAGCACCATAATCCTCCATTTTAAGCCTAAGTCTCCAACTTTGAAACGTAAGTCAAATCAAGGCCATAAACACCAAGCTCCATCATATTCACTTGTCAACGGTGTGGACTAGTCAAAGAGGGGACCAAGGCAACCATCACAGCCCCACCACCACTTAGTAAAGTCTTCATCATGTAGGACCTTTCTACTTGTCTATTTAAGTTGTCAACTTGTCTTTTTATGGTTTGTTTTGTTTCTTTTATAGATCCTTTCTCTAAAATTTGTAAAAGTGATATGTTGCTTGTTTTTATGCTTAAGTTTTAAAGTTGTGATCTTGTTACTTGTGGTGATCTTGTGTGATCTCTGGACCAGATCTGAACCTTTGAACATAAGTGTTAAAAAGTAAAATAAATTTATGTAATAAGTTCCAAAGGCTTACTTTGGACAAAGGCTAAAAAGCTACTATCTAAAGGTTGGATTTTTTAACATAAAAATGGTAAAGGCTTAGTATGGCACTCAAGATTCATGTTGGTGAAAACCTAAGCTATGGACTTGGGACGAAATATTCATGGACCAAGGGCATGAGGTGCTGCAAGTGCATGAGGTGCTGCAAGTGCACAACACCAAAGAACCAAAGTTGTGTGAGGTGAAAGTTTGGAAGAAATGACCTTCGCAAGCCACGGGAAGCTTTCGGTCACCACACCATAAGCAAAGATTAATTTGGCTAAAATTTCCTTAAATGACTTAAACTCTATAACTAGGTTTTAAATGAACTAAATCAACTTTTGAATGAATTTAATTGGAGCAAAAATTATTCAAAAACCTCTAGGTGGGCATTCGGGCACCCTAGAGTGATTTTAGTAAAAATATGTTAAAAAATTGATTAAGGGTGAATTAACAATTTTTAGCAAGTAAGAAGATTAATTGGAGGTTTAATTAACATTTAAAAGTGACCAATTTAAGAATATTCAACATTTATTATTATTATTATTATTATTATTATTATTATTATTATTATTATAAATCAACCATCAATTTAATAGGATCCTTATTAGTTAAAAAAATATATTTTGAGAAATAGAAGAAAACATTTTTAGAGATAATATAAAAAAAACTAGTTTAATTTGTTTGAAATATTTGATGACATCTCCTAACTTAAGGCGTATGATTGCTGTTGTAACTGTAATTATAACGAAATAACGAACTCGCTAAAATTTTAGAAAGAATTTTAATTGATTGTGGAGCTGCCACCAAATTTTATTTTAAGAAAAAATATTTGGAAAAACCCTAAGTTGAGGAAGAAATTCTAGGTTTGAGAGTCGATTACGAGTAGGGGAGGTATTAAGCATCCTACTCGCATGTTCAAAAGAACGGTTTGATTGAGTATATGATTTTGATATTTTTAAAAAACTGTTTGATCCCTTTTAATAGCATAGAAGATAAATAGGTTTGAGGAGAATAACCTGACACAACTTGATCCTGCACTTACGTATTCCCTAATGCAATGGAAAATTCAAGGCTACGTAGTTCTGGCTAAGAAACTTGATCCTTTGGAAAATAGAAGGGGTGATTTTAGGCAAGATTGATTTTTTTTTTTAACAAAATTAGTTAAAGTAGCGATTTTCTAAAATCACATGCTTGCAAAATTCAAACCGTCGTAAGTTGCTATTGGATCTGCACAACTTAAAATACGGAGCAGTGGGGAATGTTACCTGTTCGTATTAGAACTCGTTGCATGAATTTCATAAAATGCAAAAATATCCATTTTTAAAACAGACGTTTTTTAAACTAAGTTAGTTAAAACGGTGATTTTCTAAACTTACATGCTTGCAAAATCTAAACCATCGTAAGCCGCATTTGAATCTGCACGAATTAAAATACGGAACAGTAGAGAACACTACTTGTTTGTATTAGAATCCGTTGCACAAATTTCAAAAAATTTGAAAAAAGATGTTTCTAAACGAAATTAGTTAAAACGATGATTTTCTAAAATTACGTGCTCACAAAATCTAAATCGTCGTAAATCGTGTTTGAATTTGCACGAATTAAAATATGGAACAGTAGAGAATGCTACCTGTTCGTATTAGAATCCATCGCACGAATTTCAGAAATTTGAAAACAGACGTTTTTAAACGAAGTTAGTTAACACAGTGGTTTTCTAAAATCATGTGCTTACGAAATCCAAACCGTTGTAAGCCACGTTTGAATCTGCACGAATTAAAATACGGAATAATAGAGAATGCTACCTGTTCGTATTAGAGTCCATTGCACGAATTTCAAAAAATAATATGAATAAAGGATTTTAAGCAATTTTGTAAGGATTGGATTATTTGTTCGAAAAATTCTTTATTTTATAAGGTATGTAGGGCTTGACCCAAATCAAATGTAAAACAAATGGGCTTGATTCAAATTAGTTGAAAAAGGAATTGGGCTTGACCTAAATTAATTGTAAAGAGGAATAATACTTTGACTTCACTGATATTTCTAATTTTAAAATTTTGGTCTGGTTCTTTTGTAGATTGATTTTAAATAACATTTTCTTTAAGAAAGGCTAATTTCGATTCATGAGGGATATTGGGCTTGACCCAAATTAGAGATAAAAGAAAATCAAGAATCAAAGGCAATGGACTTGACCCATCATCTCTCTTAGGCCTTTACAGGCTGATTCGGTCTCCATTTGGCTAAGGAAACACAAAGGGCATAGCCTAAAATTAAGCCTGTTGATGTTATACCAACATGACCAGGATGCAAAACTGTATCAAAATCAGGGCAGATCTAATACCAGGTGTTGACCATTGTCACTGATCAAGCCTTCTTTAGGCTGTTTCAATTCCCTTTATTCAAGGTTTCTGTTGTTTCCCCACCTGCAGTTTTATTGTTTTAGTATCATGGCATCGTTGTGGATTTTCAAGTCCTGAAACCTGCACCATGCTTTCCATAATGGGCATTTCCTAAGGTTGATTTATCTACTGGCTAAGGCCTTCCCCTAATAGGCAAGCACTGATATGATTGGACCTATTTGATAAGCTTTGGGCAGGCAAAATCCTGATTTGTATCGGTGAAAGACTAAGCCACTGACCAATTTTAGCTTTTAACTTAATTTGGGTTAGATGCAAACAGATACAAGACTCAGTAGGGCCTTAATGTTATGATAGATTTGACGCATGGACTAGCCTTTTAATTAAGTTCCAAGGATGTTAGTCCTAAACTGAGAAAAACCAACTGCTACGTCATATGCTAGAGCCTTTATGTGCACAGATATATGAATCCAGGCTACTGTGAAAAAAGATCATTTCTTGGCCTTAGCCCTTTTTTGAAACTGGTTCATCCGTTATTTAGCTAAAGTGTCACTTAATGTATGGCCTAGCAAGGAGTCTGCCATCATAACAGGGTTCATTAGATATATGCATTGGTTTTGGTTCTATCTGTTTCAGAACTATAATGGTCTTGGGATTTTTACCAATTAAACTCAAATCTCCACAGTATTTGCATTTTTTACTTTGCCATCACTGAGCTTAGACTGTTATAGACTAACTCCCTTCTTCCCTAATTTTAGGATTTGCATAAGTGGTGAGAGCAGCCTCTGCTCACTCTTAATTCAGATCCACTTGCTACCCAATCTACTTTCAGGGCAGCAGAAAGATGGCCCATTTTTCTTTGCTCGATTAGCTGATCTATTACAACTTTCGTGCCTCAATATGAGGTTTCTAAATTTGCCTCAAACCTCTTCTTAGGCTTTTCACCTTGGCCTCCCTTCTATTCAAGCTTGGGGGCCGGATTCTTCCAATATCAGACCAAAGAATAATAACTCAAACACCTATCTAGTTTAGGAAATGGAACCTGAAACCACTCTGGGCCCAGTGTAAGGTCCTTACCTTCCTATCTGGTGCAGACTCTTTGCTTGATGCTATTGCAGGCCATCAAGCCTTGAGCTATGCTTTCAACTAATCCTAGAGGCAAACTCCTGTACCTGCCTCTGCACCAAGCTTCATTGGATTAGGCATTGGTTCAATACTGATTCTGCTACTGTAACAGGTTCGAGGGATGTGACCTGGGGCAGCTATTTGCCTATGCTTTCCAACTGGTTCTTAGTCTACCAAACCAGGGCATTTCTACCATTCTACTTCAGTTCTCATTTTGCTCAAGGTTTCTGTTCAAAACCTTAGAGATGTATGGTCTGGTGACTATTCTGAGGAAATGAAACTCAAAGAAAATATTTTGTAAAAGATGCAGACCCTGAACCTTCATTACTATTATGACAGACTTATGAAGCATGATTCAGGTGCCTACATGCCCTTTATGTGTTTCTGAACTCATGCTGGTACTATTTTCCTACTGCATCAGGAACATTTCTGTTGACTTACCCAAAGCCTCTCTCATATCGGCTCCTGTTCGGCCAGGACTTTATGTCATTCATGGCCCAAGACTTACAGTATTCAGATTTACAATTCATGCACCAGGGATATGGGAGCCCATACACCAACCCATTGCTCTTCACCTAATCCTAGTTGATTGGTTCTTGGTTAGTATGTGACTAAGGATTTTTGTGTCAGCTGACTTTAATCCTGCCTACTATAACCCTTCAGCATATCCTAGTTTCAGCAAACAGATTTACTAGTTTGGAAACTAAGGAGACACAAATCTTACAACCTGACTTCCAAAACTGAGGCTCTTTCCAAAATGAGTTCTGATTCTTAACCTCTAGTTACAGGTTTGCACCATGTAAGAACGCAAGGCAGGTTGGTGGCCACAATCTTATGACTCAATTCATCAAATTTTAGTGAAGGACCAACTCCTATACTAGCTAACCAAGAGTGCTCATAACCAAGGGAAGGATCTGTTAGGGGACCACACTAAACATTACTGGTGCAGCTGTATCTGCTAAGTCAAGAGGCCTATCCATCACCTCCTTTTGTATCGGTTCCTACCTTGCCAAGGATTTGCATCAGGCATAGCCTAAAACTCCCCTACACTAGTTTTTGAATTATATTAAACCACTAATATTAGTTAACAAAAAAACTAATTCTGATATGACAGAACCTATTTGGTAAGCTTTTGCTTTGTCTTAGGCCTAGTTGAGGTAAACCTGGGCAGGAAAAACCTGCTGCTATGGTTGGCCTATGACTGATTTATTTTCTGCACTGGTCAAGGGTCCTATAGCAGGTGCTTGTTCGTTTCTAATTTTCCAATGAACCAGGGAGGATCATGAAAACCTGCCTGCTTCAGTTGACCCATAAATGACCTCTATCGCGGATTCAGGGATCTATTTTAATGACACATAAGTTGATAACCCCTTTCTAAATTGAACCTAAGGCTTTTCTACTGGCCTAATCAAAACTCCTTTCAATTGTTTTAATCCCTATTTATTCAAGTTTATTTCTCTGCTAGCTGAGACTTTCTCATAATATGCATAGGTGCTGATGTAACTAATCAAACCAAAGCCTGGTCAAAGACCAGTGGTGTTGAATCACAATCTAAAAAAAATATTTACAGTTATGACTACTATCCACTAATGAGTTCCAGGTGAACCATGATTAATAGAACTTGTAGCGAGGAGATCTCAGCATTTCTCAAATAAGGTCAAATTGCAAACTTATGATAGTAGCCGAACTGAATCTAAGTTCGTTTAAATAAGAACACAAGGCATGAGCGTATCTATACCATGGTTTTGAAAAGGTAGGATCATGTGATTCTTATGATGGCCTTATATAGGGATAACATCAGCACCTACTTTAAGATCAAAGATCACTGGTATAGCTATGCTCACTGAGTTCAAAAGGTCTCTCTATTACATTGACTAGAACCTCCTCTCCTACCAGTTTCTATTTTACCTAGGTTTTGCACCAGGTATACCAAGTTTATAAAGCTAACCTGCTCCTCAATTTGCTTCTAGGCTGACAGACACTTGATCTTACAGGCATAACTGCTGATATAACAGAATCTCATGGATGAGTTGATGCTTGGTCTGAGATCGGTTAAAGCACAATGAAATAAGGTTCTCATTTCCTAAAGTCGGACTACATCTGACTATTGAACAACTATTGACTATGCAAGCAGATTAATTCCAAGATTTTTGCAGAGATAAGAAGCTTCCTGATGTATTTCAGGAGCTGAATCTTTCAAGTCAAAAAGAAACCACAGCAATTAAATGCACAAAGCAATTTTCATTGATTTTTCAAGAACTTTGACCTTATTCCAACATAGAAGCCTTAACCAACACATGCAATTTAACTAACAATTCTGAATCGAAGATTAAAATAGATATTGCAATCATTTAGGCATTTTATTCCTTACAGATTCCACACACTCAAGGCTTAAGCATAATGTAGAGAGGACGGAAAAATAAAATTGCACAGATATGAGAGAAACGAGAAATGAGAAACGCGAGCCTAACCTGGAAGCGTTGAATAGAAAATAGAGGAAACTTTTGCGATTCCGCTAAGAGAATCAGGGAGGAGCTGAGGGAGGCAGAGAGCGGAAGTTGAATCCTCCTTCGCAGGTGGAGGCAATCCGGAAGAGTAGAGAGCAATTGGGAAAGGATCCTCCCAGGAAAATTCGAAGAGCAGAGAGAGATTCTCAAAGATGAGAGAGAATTTGGAGTAGCAAAGAGAAACCGAGAAACCAAGAACCAGAGAGAAAATTTTGAAACATACCAAAACTAACCGTTCCCTTTTTTAATTTTCTTATATACCCTTTCTTGATCATGGTAACATTAACCTAACCCATGGTTATTTTCTAACCCTAACTATAACAAATTAACTAACTACTAACTAAATTTTAACTGAATTTTAAATTTTTTATTTATTTTTTATTATTTATTTATTTATTTATTTATTTATTTATTTATTTATTATTATTATTATTATTATTATTATTATTATTATTATTATTATTATTATTATTATTATTATTATTATTATTATTATTATTATTATTATTATTATGATCGGTTATTTGCTTTTTATTTGCTACTTTCTTTTATTCTTTTTTTTTAACCAAGTTACTTATCTATTTGGGTCCAATTACTTCTTCTTCTTTTTATTTTTTTTTTCTTTCTTTTTTTTTTTCTCTTTTTTATTGGTGATTTGGATTTTTTTTCTCTTTTTTATTGGTGATTTGGATTTTTGAGCCCAAAAATATATCATTTTCCTTTTCGTTTAATTTATTTTCATTATTTAATTTAAACTTTTCCAGAAAAAAATTGATATTCACAATTGCACTATTCTTATATAAGCTTATAAAATGATGCTTAAAATTCAAATAGACCTTTCTACCATAAAATAAGAAATAAAATTTTCAAAAATAACAAAACAGAAACCTAGCACTGTATGCGATTTTTCAATTCTTGTATGATGAAAAGGATAAACTCATGATATAATACAAGATTTTTTTTTAAATTAAACTAGCATTAATTAAAACTGGCCGGTAATTATAACCAACTAAATATATGGAATGCAATAAACACCATTTATTCACTTATATCTTTTATATAAATATTTTTAAATGTTTCTTAATGAAATTTCATAACATTTTACTTTCATAATAAAATAAAATATAAAAAATCATTATACTTACGTAAAAAAAAATCTCATAATCAGTTAAATGTATTTTCTTTCATTTTCTCATTATTAATATTAAATAAAGTATAATATGAATGATACATAAGAAATTTTATAATTAATTAATTTAATTATTATTATTATTGTAAATCAACCATCAATTTAATAGAATCGGTATTAGTTAAAAATAGTAAAAAAAGATATTTTGAGAAATATAATAAGAACACATTTATTAAGATAATATCAAAAACATTCTTAAGATTGTTTAAAAATATTGCTAACATCTCTTAGGTTAAAACCTATAATTATACTGTTCTCTAATATTTATAGATTTATAGTGTGATCTCCTAAAATTTAAGAGATCCTTCTACAATAAAATAAGAAACAAAACTTTTAAAAGTAACAAAATAGAAAAGCTAGCAAGTGTATGTAATTTTTCGAATTTTGTATAATGGAAAGAATTGAGTCCTTTATATAGTGTAGAATTTTCTTAAAATATAACTCGCTAATAATAAAAATCAATTAAATAGGTGAAAGGCAATAAAAATCATTTTTTCACATATATATATTATTTAAATATTTTTAAAATTTTATTAACGAAATTTTATAATATTTTACTTTTACAATAAAATAAAATATTATAAATCATTATACTCACATAAAAAAATCTCATACTCAACGAAATATTTTTATTATTATTATTAGTATGAGACAAAATATAATATAAATGATACATATACCAGTAAGAAAATAAGAAATAAAACCTGAAAAAATAACAAAATAAAAACTTAACCATGTATATGATTTTTCAAATCTTGTATAATAAAAAGGATTATGTTCTTTATATAATATAGCATTTTCTAAAAATAAAATTGTCTAATAATTTAAATTAATTATACATTTAAAATATTTAATTAAATAGTTAATTTGAATTTAAATTCAAATCATAATTAATTATGTAAAAGTTAGAGTTTAAAAAATTTATTATATGTAGTCACGTTTAAAATTATAAGTACTTAAGATTATAATAATAATAATAATAAAAGAATGAATTCAAAATATCTGTAATAAATATATTTTCAATTTGATAATAAAAATAATAAATCACAATTTTAATATGGTAATAAAAATTTATTTAAAAATAATAAAAAAGGTTAAGATCATAATTTAAAATAAGTAATCAATAAATAATAAATTTTAAAAAAAAATTAAAATAATAATAATTAAATTTAACATTTAAAATTTTTTAAAATATTTAATTTTTACAACAAAATTCACCACTATAATAAAAAAATATAAAAATATCAAAAATTAAATTAATGTAATATAAACTGCACAACCAAAATGTATCTACATGATGGATTGTGAAAATAGTTCCCTAACTATTAATATTCTATAGTTGGTAGTTTGGGCGATGTAAACCTGGAAGGATAATCCTCTAAGCATATAAGGAGTATGTCTATGTGGTTATAGGTATAGTTTTGTGAGTTAACGAGTAGTCCAGCAATTTGATTGATTACAATGGTTAAAAGGAAACATCTCATAGAATTGAGCTTAGTTCTAGTTAATCTAACCCATGTCCTCATTTAAGCCCACTAAAGATTTATTTAATCCAACTGAAAATTAATCTTTATTCAAAAAGTACATAATCTTGCAAATGATTTCAAGTTAACTCCTCTGAATTATATTTGTAGTCCTCTTCTCTTGCGAGCGTCAGCATGAGACACTAAATTTTAACTATGGGTAGCAAGTAAGTCTTTGGCATCCATATCATTTTCAGTGCATGGAGAACAAATTCTATCGAAAGTGGCATTTGCTTTTATAACATTATATCTCATATCGTATATAATATTTAAAAAACATTTCATAAAATTAAAAGAGAGAACAAAATAACAAAAGTGACCCTATTCCTGAACAGTGAACATTTCTGAAGCACATAATATATAGCCATATAAGAATGAAACTTTTGTTATAATTCGGTATAAAATGTCATATTACTAGAGAGAGAGCAAAATAAGTCAGTTTTAGGGGATGTGGAATGAACTGTAACAAAAGAACTCATATGAAAAAAAAATAAAGGAATTAGATAGTGAAACCAAAAATGATCATTTCACATTAAGGAAAAAGAGAGGACACACGAGATGCGGTAGGTAATTAGAGAGAAAGAGAAGACAGTGTAAGTTTACAAAAATTTTACAATATCTTTTAAAACTAAATTTTGGATAAAATATGCTTTTAATATTTTTAAAATTTTAAAATTTTAATTTTAACTTTTTGAAATAATTAATTTTAATGTTATTTTTTAAAATAGGTTATTTTTAATATTTCATTAATTGATATATTAAACATTAATATATATATATATATATATTACATGTCAAGTATAACTTATTTTTAATTAAAAATAATTTATTTAAAAAATAAAGGATCAAAATTATCATTTTAAAATAAAAAACTAAATTAAAATTTAAAAATTAAAAAAATATATATATATATATTTTACACTTAAATTTTATATCTCAATTTTAAGGAAGAAAATTATATTTGTAAAAGATTCTATAGAATTGAATAATTTTATTTTAAAAAAATTATTCATAGGCTAATCTCAGTGATTGATCAAGAAAGTAAAATAAAAAATTATCAAATTTGATAATAAATCAAAAGGGAAAATTATAAATAAAAAGAAAAGAAGAAAGAGTAAATTGAAATTGAAATATCTGATATTAAAATATAATCCGAAATAAATTAAAGAGGTCGTTTGATGAGCGATGAATGTCTAAAGTTTTATATAAATTTTAATGACAAAGTTTTCGTCTCTTACAATATTGTTAATTGACATTATAAATAATTTCTCTTTATTAATAAATAAAATTTTTAATATTAAAATAATTGCTGTTAATATTGTTTTATCTAATAAAATATTAATTATTAATATAAATTTCAAAAATCTATAATAATAGATAATATATTAAATTAAAATTTGATATATTAATAATATTTAATAATTTCAGTTATATACTAAATAATGAAATTATCTATTAGTATAATATATCATACTGTCATTAAATATATAAAATTTACACTAATAATTTCGTTTTTATTACAAAACCTACTCTAACCAACTAAAGTTAATTTAACGTTAAAACGTTAGTAAATAATATTTTCTTTTGTAATATAAAATTTATAGATAACGGATCCTAATTACCAATAACTTTTAGTAAAATAACTTTTGATCATAAGCTTCCAGCAGTCATCACCTTTAATAATTTAACATATGGTCAAAAATAATTTTGATAAGTATTGAGGTGTGATAAAATCAGGGTCGGATTAGAAGAGTGAAACGATTTCTTATAAAAAAATAAAAAAATTTATTTGTTGGACAATCTCAGAATAACATTAAAAATGAAAGAGATTTTTTTTCCAAAAAAAAAAATAGAATATGTTCTGTGATGACCAAGTTCAGATTTTTTTATGTAAAAAAAAAATAATTCCTTTTACTATCATAAATTTTTTGACCTTCTTCCTTCTTCGTTTTTATTAATTTTATGATAATCTGTTTGCAGGTTTAGCAGAGGAAAAGGAAAGAAGAAAAATGGCAGTCATCTATATGATAATTTAGTTTGTAATTGTATAAAATATTTTATTAGTTAAAAATAAATTAATTTTTTAAAAAGATGACATGATATAAAAAATTGTGTTGAAAAAGGTTTAATTCAATCATAGAATTGAATTAAATATAAAGTTGAGAAGAGACTCTCCTATCCACTCATAAATTAGATTCGGATCCACTAGCTTGAAGTTTATACAGGATAATGTAAATTTAGAAAACTCCTAACATGATACAACAGTCGAGTTTTACTTCCTTTCATATATGTATTTTCTTTTAGTTACAATTAGATACTTCCATTAAACTTTCTTTTAATTCAAATCAAATAGTAACGTATATAAAAATTTATTTATTTTTAAAAGAAAACATTAAGATAATAATATTAAAAATTTTATTTATAAAATTATTCTTTATGATTAATTTATTATTTTAAAATTTTTAAAGAAAAACATAAAAATTATAATACAAATATTTAAAACATAAAAAATAATTATTCAAAATTTATTATAAAAAATCATTCAATGTTTTAAAATATTAATAATTTTAAAAATTAAATAATCTTTTAGTAAAAAATATAATAATATTTAAAATATAAAAATTATAAATTTTTAAAATTTATTTTTATTAAAAAATTATTCAAATTTTTAAAATATTAAATTAAATTTAAGAAATTATAAATATAAGTTTTTAATATTATTATCTTAAAATATAATAATAATAATAAAATAATAATAATAATAATAATAATAATAATAATAATAATAATAATAATAATAATAATAATAATACATATTTGAAAAAAAGCTAATGAAAAGACATGAATGATCCTCCAAAATCTGAACCACAGAAAAACCACCTACATATTTTTTAACGGGAAAATACGTTTCGTATAGGTGCAAAGGCAAAAGTCAGATTCCAAGCCATTATGGAGACATTATTATATTAAAATAATAATTTTGTGAAGCCTCTCTACAAATATATAAAGGGGTTGAAGCTCATGTTTTAAGCACCAAGCAAACACAAACCCAATTTCAAAGAGTTCTACGATCCCTTTCCTTTGCATCACTAGTTGCCATGGCCTCATTGAAATGCTACAGATCGTATGAAGAAACCTGCGAGTCAAAATACAATAACAACCGCAACACCTTTGATCACATGGCTGGCATGTCATTCAAAGGAAATCAGCATTATGAACAACAACATGCCAAAAACCATGGTCAATATCACTATGACCAAACAACCATGAACAAGAACCATTCTCAAACTATGGTCAAAACCCAATGCACTGATCAATGTGTGTCCCAATCCCATGGCCATGACATGGCACATCATCATCATTCATCTCATGGAAATGGAAGCATGGGATGGCATGGAAAGAGTGAGAAGAACTGCCAGCAGAGTAACAGCCATGGCTACATGGCCATGGGACATCGTCACTCATCCCATGGCAATGGTGGCATGGCATGCAGTGAGAGGAAAATGAAGACGAGGAGCCATAGCTACAAGCGCAGGGATGGAAACAGGAGCTGCAGTGATGACAGCAGTGGCAGCGAAAGTGATTGAATTATATCATTTGATGAGAATGCGAAAATGTTAAGGCACATGGTGATGCTGTTGCTACAAGAATGCTCCTATATAATATGTACTAGACGAATAAATAAAGGATGCAAGGGTGTAATAATAAAGGTTATAATACCTTGATGATGATAATTATAATTATAACAATAACAATAATAATATATTATGAGTTTCGCGTTGAGTATAATAAGAAGATTAATGTGATACTTAACCGTTAAAGTTCCAAAGAATGCTCCTATATAATAAATATGCAAAACTAGATAAATAAATGAATAAAGGATACAATGGTGCTTAAGTAATAACATTAGACATGATGATTTTGCTGTAAGAGTATATTACCATCGATTTGTTTACCTATCAATTGTGCTGCGGCTGAAATTCATTTTTTTTTAATCAAACGTAGGGGTTTTATAGATCAATTGATGATGGGTACATTTAAATCCCATAGGAAGGATGTAATCCCATCACTTCAAGTTTAAAAATTAAAAGGTGTTTGATACTAAAAGTGTAGCTTATAACATCATTTTTGTGATACATGAAAAAAAATGATACAATTAAAGTTATTAGCAATTATTTTGCAATCCTGGATGACAACCGATAATCTGAATTAAGGAGTTTCATTATCCAATGTTTGTTTGAGTACTTCGAAATTTGTTTCCATAATGAAATTTGTAAGCTCTAAACTTAGTGTCATAGCAAGGTCTTACCTGATGGTTATGCACTCTGCCAGCATACTTTCTAGCCATTACTTATGGTAATGATTTGTTGTAACCTGGGTTTCATCATTTATATCTCACACCATTATACCAAAGTCAGTTTCCGTTTCTCCTGCCTAGTTTGCATCCACATTGATTTTTAATATCCCCTCTCGCGATGGACTCCAACAGATTTGGCGGTTTTGTGTTGGCTTGCTTACCGGTGAGTTGAGGGAGCTCCATTGGGTTCGAAATATTTGTTGTTAGGTCTCGGGTTGAGTTTAGACTCCAGTTAAAGTGGTTGAATATTACATCATTGTTCATTTTACATATAGCCCACAACAACATCATTGTTCTTTCTAAGTCATTTTCATATCACTTGTCCACTAAGTGTTTTAGCCATTTCATGCTTGATACTTGAGTAAGTTGTATGTAGCTAGGCAATTCTAATAATAGCATGTTACACCATGGGCAGAATTTTAGGAAATATGACCATGATTCCATTTGGCATACATCACAGAAAACATATTTGGGGTGGTAGAAATTCCTCGTCTAGCTAAATTTGCACCCTCTACGAGAATGTTGTTCATTAGCTAATAAAAGAAATGCTTTACTTTGTGTGGGACCTTTGCTTTCCATATATTCTGCCATCTGAACCTTATCCTATTTGAGCTTGTGGGGAGGTTAGAGATCTTTTGTTCAAGAAGCATATGGTAGGTGGAATTTACATTGAATAGTCTACTTCTTGTCAAGATCTAGATGAGTGAGTCTTCTTTCACCGTCTAGAGAATTGGTATTGCTTTGATTAATGTGGCCTCAGCCGGATGGAAGGTTGTGTCTATTAGTCCATTGTTCCACTAGTATTGGTCTCAGAGTATGAGTTCACTCATAATAGCATCCATGGGCAGGATATTTATGGGAGAGATGATCTTTCCATCATGGTTTCTTGGAAACCAGGCATCAGTCCACATTACTAACTATCCATCGACCTCCCTTCTTGATGATGTTTTCTGATCTGCATATGTTCCTCCATGTATAGCTTGGCTAGTAACCCCTTGTTAATTCCAAGAAACTCTTGGATAGGAAGTACCGTGTTTTTAGCACCTTGTATAGCAATGAATCATAACTTTGGGTTTGTCTCTAACAAGTTTTGGATAGAAATGAGTCATTAAAGGCTTGCATGTCTTTGAAATCCAAGTCACCACGATGTTTTGGTTTGCACATTTTGTCCCATGCAGTCCAACGAATTTTCTTTTCGTTTTCCCATTTTTCCCACCAAAAACTAGCACATGGGGAATTTATTTGGTCACAACATATTAAGGACTTTGAAGTAGCTTATTATGTAAATCGGAATCGCTTGAGCTATGGCCTTCCCTGCTCTGGATAGATGTTTCTCCTTCAATCCTTCAGCTTTTTCATCACTCGCTTCGGGATACCGGAAAATATGATCTCTTTTTACTTGCCTACCAGCATAGGCAAACCTGGGTATTTTTCGTAGGCAATTACAGTCTTTATTTCCTTCTTGTTCTAGATCAAAATTATGTTATCTTCACAAACATTTTGATTGAAAGAGATTTTAGTCTTTTTCAAGTTCATCTATTGACCTGATGCTTTGGGGTAATGTGTTGACTTCTAACATCATGGCTCTAATGAACATCAAACTATCATATGCAAAGAATAAGAGTTAAACAATTGGAGCTTATCTCATCATTTTAATTCCATGAAGGCTACCACTCTCTTGCTTCTAGTTAATCAAACCTGCAAACCCCTCTGCATATAAAATAAAAAGATAAGGTGATAAAGGATCACCTTATTAGAGTCCTCTTTATGGTAGAAAGTTTGGTCTAGATCTCAACTTATAAGAAGAGAGTAGGAAACAATTATAACACTTCGATACACTAATTCAATAAAATCTGGAGGAAATTTCATTTTTGATCATCACCGCATGCAAGAAGGACCATTCAACTCGATCTTATGCCTTTAACATGTCAGGTTTCAATGCCATCGCCCCATGCTTGCCTATTTGTTTGTCTCTTCTTAATGTAGTGGAATAGCTCGAAGCCAATTAAAGCACTATCGGTGATTAATCTGCCAAGGACAAATTCACTTTGGTGGACTCCCACAACTTCATAAAGTATAAACTTATTTGATTAGCTATGCACTTGGTAATTATTTTCATGATAACATTGCAGAGGCTGGTTGGTCTTATTCCTGTGCCTTGGTTGGGCGTTTCATTTGTATACGAACAATGAAATTTAATGTTGATAAAAAAATTGGAATAAATTTATCGATCAATTATAAATTATTTGATAAAGCAAACAATATCTGTAATTTCATAGGTTGCTGCATTTACTTCTATATTTTTTCATGTACTTACGTAATTTAAAATTTGAGTTTGCATACAAAATAAAACATTTGTTATATTTTAGCACGTTATGTATTCATATTGTTTCATTTGTACTTAATAGTAAGGGTTGGAATTTAGGATGGGAACCCATTTGAGATATGGACCAAGAAATTTTTTCTCTTGTCAGGATCTTATGATGAATTAAGCACATTTTCTCTCATGCCCAACCACACAATGAAACAATAGTGGTAGAAACTAGAAACTAGAAAAGCTATCAACAATTTTCTTTAGTGGTTTTCTGGTTATACTAAATTGTTTAAGAATCTTGAAATTTGTTTTAAGAATTAACTTATCAATTATATTTAACTTTATTTGTATGTTTGACTCATCTTACTCAAGTTAATTGATCTAACATAAATTAAGAAAATTTACAAACTAGAATGTGATGCTGCAAGTATAATGAAAAAATTATTATTTTATTAAAAGTTTTGTCAAAAAGTTTGAGTTGGAAAGGGTACCTACAATAGCATTTTAACATTTAAATTAGTCTCCATTTTAACAAAGTAACAACATAAAAATTATGCATCTCTTTGTCTGCATTGTTTGCTCTCTTTATAGAGAAGGTGAATATTGGTATAAATATAGAATAAGGAAAGTGATTAATATGTAGGTGTTATTATTATGAATGTGTAAATGTTACTTATGAATAAGAAGAGCGATTCCTCTAACCACTCTCATGTTGTAGCAAGATTGTCTTCTTATTTATGATTATGGAATATTCTTACAGATAAAAAATGGAGAATATGAATTATGCATGTTTATTCCCTGCAATGATGGTGTAAGGATCTCAGTTTGCTACCTAGGACATGTGTTGGGCTCCGACTAAAGAGCCTTAAGGATAACTCATGATAACATGACTCAACAAAAGTTCCTGAGATTTGTACATTGAGTACTAGGTGATGTGCTAAGTTAATATCAGTTTTTTTACATATTTTGTTGCAATTTCCACCTAAAATAGTTCAACCGAGAAGGTTCCTAAGTGTGAGAATGGTTGTCTTGTACAATTTATATACATATTTCATTCAAACAATTATGTTTGTATAATAAGGACAAGGATGTGATACATCCAAGGGTTTTTATTTATATGTTGAGATTGAGAAACATTTCATCCAATTTCTTTTGTGATCTTTTTTTTTCCTTATGATCTTTTCTAGTTTGAAAATTATTGCTAAGATGACTAAAGGTGATGATCAATCTATTAGGAGGTGTTCAACTTCTCCTGATCATAAAATTGAAGATTTAAGAGTGGTTCTTATCATGTTGAATATTATCCAAGAAGGTGCCGATGAAAAGCATTTAATGGATAAAATAATTAACTTACTTTTAATTTTTGCTTTTATTTTGATGGTGTGCTTCCAAAGGTGACACATTAACAAGTTTAAAATAGGTTATGATACCATATTAGAATTGGATTTAAGACCTAACTCAACCCTAAAGTTAGTTCATAGGATGAAATGTGCTTCCACATTATATACCTATGACTGGTTTTACCTCTAATTAATGTAAAAATTCTTTATAATATTTTTTTCCAATAAATGAATGTGTTCCTTTCTAAATTATTTAAACCTCTTCCAAGAATGAATGATTATTATGTTACAATGATTATTATGTTGCAATAGTGATTGTTGCTCATACTTAAAAATTTTATGGTTAACTACGAGATAAACTTTATAAACAATAAAACAAACCTTTATGTAACCTTTAAATATAACCCTCATAAAAGGAAATAGTTTTCTTTCATTCAGTGTTAATCATGAGGCAGAAAAACTATAAAAAAAAATATGAATAAATTTATATTTTTTTACAAACAACTTAATTATTATTTAAAATAAATTAAGATATATAAACTAAATTATGATACTTTAAATATAATAGAAAATACTATTACTTTGCTGAAAGCTTTTCCAAAACATTCTAATAGTAAAACTACCTACAATGACATTTCAACATTCGAGATAATTTATATTTTAACAAAATAATAACGAAAATTTACTTCCTTTATCTAGATAATGAGATCTATTAATGGATTGATAAATATAGACGTAATTATTAAATAAAGAAAATAATTAATGTGAGACTATAAATGCTAAATGAGGCGAGTGATTCCTGTTAACTATCATTTTATTCCAGCAAAACTATCTCCTTTTTTATGATTACAAAAATATTCTCATGGATAAAAGAATGCAGAGAAAGTAAGTCATGAAAGTTAATTCATTACAACATTGATGTCCAGGTCTCATCATAGTACTTAGGACCTGTGTTGGGTTACCGTTAAAGAAATTTAATTATGTGAGTGTGTGAATCATGTAATCGTTTTTAAATTTGTACTTTTGAAGTTAACCTATGATAACATGATTCAAACATTAATCAAAATCATTAAATAGGAACGTTTGCAATTCATTTTAGATTGACTGGGAAAAAAATACCCAATCTAATTATAAAAAAATTATAATTCAGTTTAAAAATAATATTTAAATCGATTCAATCTTTTACTGTTTGAAGTAGATAATTATTTCAATTTTTATCTTTTTACTTTTTTAGTTAATAAACAAATAAAATTTTACTAATTAACATATGAATATAATTTTAAACTAGTACAAATTTATTACGGATAATTTTTATTTAAAAGACAACACTTATTAAACAAAAGTTTAAAAACGTAATAAAAATTAAAAATTGTTAAAAAGTTACATTTCATTGTAATTACAACTTAGCATTAATTACAAAAATTAGTAAAAAAAAATTAAACAAAAATAAATATTCTCAATAAAATATATTTTTGGTTTAGTTAGTAATAACATAAAAAATAATATAAATTTTGTATGTGTACAAATTAATTTATTTGTTTCAATTTTAAATATATAAATCTTAAATCAAATCAAACTATATAACGTATTTTTATTTATTATTTTATTTTTTATCAAACAATAGCAATTTCTTTGAAATCTTAAGTACTGCTAATTAAAAATGATAAAAATGTAAAATTATTTATTATTATTCTTATATATTTATTGTCATTTAAATTTAACTAATTTTACTTAAAATATTTTTTTAGTTAATAATAAAAATATTTAAAAAATTACTTATATAAAAGTCACAAAAGACATAGAAAGGACACTAAGCACTTCCTAAAATTGTTCTTTCCATATTGGTTGCAATTACATCTCGTAACTCAAACTGAACGTAATTAATTAAATTATAATAGTCTCCTACCAACAATTTATCAATGATATTTATTTTTTATAAATTTATAATAAAAAATAGAATAAAATAAGTTAACATATTTTAAAATTATTTTTAAATATTAAAATTAAAATTAATTTAATTTTTAAAAAAACTAAATCTAAATTTTAAAATCATCCCCAACGGTATATGTGCACATTTTCTGATTCGGTTTCAACGATTAAAAGCAAAGTTCCATCAACTCGCCATCATGGTCTCTTTTTGGCTCTTTCAAAAATTATTTAAAGTATCTTTTGAAAAGAGTGCAAAGCACTGTCTAGCCGGTCTCTCAGGACCATTCATTTTTAATGCACCCAAAACAAATTCGTTTCAATGGGATATGGCTCTGTTTGGAAACATGTACGAATTCCAATATTAAAAATGAGAATGTTATCTACGGCCATTTGCAGATAAAATAGAATTATATAAATCAATCTCAGAATTTATTCAAACCGAAAATCTGCGAAGATACAAGTTTTAAAAGCAATTTACCAAAAACAAAATTAGAAATCATGATTTAAAGGCTCATATTCTGTACCTGCAAACAAAGTATTCTTATACACATTTTCTTTCCAGATCATTAAGCTGAACCCTACAATATGTCCGTAATCAAGCACAGTAAAGAACACACAACAAACCAAAAACAGCCATGAAATCAAATAATACTACCTAACCATCAACCCTTCCATTACACATAAACCACAAAATTCAACCAACCAATAAATGGATAAATAGTTTGAGGGTACAATTTATTTATGTTAATAAAATTTATTTTTACAACATTAGAAAATAGAAAATAATATTGTTGAAGATTTATTACGATTTTATTTTTATGATAGTTAAGAAATTATTGGTATATTATTGCACCATTATTTTTTATTGTATGATTTTAAATTTTGACCATTGTGACATTAATACTTGATTGTTTGGCTAGATCAAAATTTTCTATACTATGTGATGCTTATAATTAAGATATACAATTGAAATTACCCTTTGGATATTGTCGCAACCGTAATTCTGACGAGACGACGAACTCGCTAAAATTTGAAAATAGTTTTTTTTTTATAAAGTGGAGCAGCCACCAAATTTTTATTTAAGGGAAAAAGATTTAGAAAAACCCTAACTTGAAGATGAGATTTAGGTTCGGAAGTCGATTACGAGTGGGGAAGGTGTTAGGCACTTCCCACTATTGCTCCGAAGAACAACACTCATAAATTGAGTGTGTGATTATTTGAAAATTGTTTAATCCCTTTAATTAGCGTGTAAATAAATACTTGATGGAGGTTAGCCTGACAGGACTTGATCTTGCTCCTACGTATTCCCCGGTGCAATGGGAAATTCAAGGCTTACGTAGTTCTGGTTTTAAGAGATTTGATCTTTTTGAAGAAGTAGAGGGTGATGTCGGGATAGGATTGATTTTTGAATAGACTAAAATTGCGTACTTGCATAACTCAAATCGTAGTAGGCCGTGAGCGAGTTTGCACGAATTATAACGCGAGAGAAGAAGGCCGTCATTGTCGTATTAGAATCCGTTGTACGAATCTTGAGATAGATATTTAAATGCAGGCGTTTTCTAACCCGAGTTAGTAAATAGTGATTTTCTAAAATTTATGCTTGCAAAATCCAAATCGTCGTAAGTCGCATTTGAATTCACGAATTTGAAACAGTAATGAAGAGAAGGTTGCCTGCTCGTGTTAAAATCCGATTGCACATTTTAGAAAATTAAACAGATATTTTGAAATAGGCATTTTTTAGTGGAGTTAGTGAACAGTGATTTTTTTAAAATAGCGTGCTTGCAAAATCCAAATCGTCGTAAGCCGCATTTGAATCCACACGAATTAAAACATAGAACAGCAGAGAAGGCTACCTGTTTGTGTTAAAATCCGATTGCACACATTTTAGAAAATTAAAATAGATGTTTTTACAGAGTTAGTGAAGATAATGTTTCAAAAAACACGATTGGATTTGATTTAATAGTTAGAGAACCAAAACTGGACTTGACCCAAATTAAAAAAAAAATGAAAGAAAGGAATTGAATTTAAGTGAAAAGAGGGGCTCAGGTTGGATCCGTGTCAAAATTGAATTTGATTTTAAGAAAAGGAAAAAGATTGGACTTGACCCAAAGAACTGATTAAAGAAAAGAATTGGGCTTGACCCGAATTTACAAGAAGGACTTTATTTAAAATAAAAGAATTGATTTTAATTGGAAAAGAATTGGTGTTGATCCAAATTAAAGAAATGAGTTTGATTTTAAAATAAAAGAATTGGGCTTGATCCAAGTTGAGACAAGGAAATTGATTTTCCAATGAACATATATTTAAAAAGGAAAAGTGGACTTGACCCAAATTTAGTTTCAAATTAAAAAATAAAAATAAAGAGTTTGGCTTGACCCAAATTAATTATAAAATAAATATTTTAAAAAAGAAAATTTTAAATTAATTAAAGCTACTGTTAATTTTGGGCTTAATTAGCCTGGTCCAATTAGTGACAAATGGCATTAGGTGTGATCTATTTTTAAAATGCTGCAAGTATTGAAAGTTGAAATTTTGGCCCAATTAATAACAAATGGCATTAGGTGTGACCTATTTTTAAAATGCTGCAAGTATTGAAAGTTGAAATTTTGGCCTGACCTGAATGTATGGCCCAATTGCAAAACATGCCCAGATTAAGAGGCGGCTAAGCTGGGCCTGGGTTAGAATCAGTGGAAAATAGGGAATTTAAAACAAATAGTCGCGCCAGGATCGAACCGGGACTCGGGAGCCGGGACTGCGGCAGTGAACTAACAGCTGTCGCGCCTTTCAACCTGGTCTTAGTACTCTTGAACATTAAGTTAACTCAATACTGACCGACCCACAGAATTGAAATTTGTTCAGGAGGAATCTGTAGGATTATGCAGAACAGATTCGGGAACAACCAAATTAAACTAAAGAATTTAATTACCAATCACCAATGAATTCACATACAATTCATAATTCTATAAGGCTTAAACTGGGGGTTCTTTAAAGCACTAGACAAAACACAACTCATGTTGACAATTGGAAGTTTCATAGTGGCTTATCAGAGGTTCCGTACCACTTTCACAGGTCAGGACAATTACTAGCTAAGAATCTCCTAACTATTTATCTAATAGGAGCAGCGGTGAGTGAAAAGCATAGAAATGGATATACACGTATCTCACGAATATCGAACTAAATCTCTATTTCAAGATTTCAATAAGGTACCAGGATTGATGGATAAGTAGCAAAGTTTTGGTTTTACAACTTAGTTATTCTTAGACTATGATACATTCCATTTTTGCCTCCACGGTATTCATGTGACCGACTTTTAAATTTGGTATGTTTGTAAGGGTTTTTTACTAATCAACTACCCTAATTGATACTTTGTCAGGTGTTTCAATTATGCAGATCTCTATTTCATTTCTACCTTGGCTAGGCCTATCTCTTTCCGCCTTTTGGAAAATATGCAAAATTATGCAGATGGGAGGGATGATGCTTCTTCTAATTGATATCCGGTGAACACCATCTAGAAACAATCCCAAGTATCATTGTGCGCCATAAAATAATTGAAACACATACTCAAACTCAGTGCTTTTGGACATGGTACATGCTGCTACCTTTTAACATGTTTAAAGGGACCATGAATGAACCCGGTCGAGATGTTTAGTCAACTAGTGCAAACAATTATCATACCACTACCGGTTCTCCTTCCCTTCGTTTGATCATGATATCAACGGTGCTATAGAATCAATGGCCTCACTTGATGTAACTCGTCATCTAGTAGCACACATGGCTCCTTTTGTTATGAGTCTCACTGCAATGTTGTTTTTACAAAGCACTAAATACTAGCAACGCAACAACCTTTCACTGTTTGGAAATCTGGATCAAAATCGAGTGATGCGGAGAGAATAGGGTCGAAGTGTTGTGGCCTCTTCCTCGCCATAGTTGCTAAACTACTTACAACAATAATCATCAGGCAACCAGGAACGATACTAGCAGACTACAAGTGAATTTAATAGAATGCCAATAATCTTATTTGCCTCTGACATGAGCACCCTCTCAGGATCAGTTTCTCGGTGTCACCGATATCAAGAATTTCAGTTGCTTAATTTATTCCAATGAACCGGGTTCTAGGAGCAATGCCAAAACAAAGATTCGTATCCAAATGTCTTCAAGCAACCTTTCAATTTTCCTGAATTGTTGAAACTGCACTACAGAAGATATTCGTATTGCTAACAATTGACATGCTTTGTAACCACTTCATCTATTGGTGAACCGATCAGAGGCTCAACTAAGAAAAATTGAGGCTCACATAATAAGATCCATTTCTGATTCTTTTTTTTCTAAACACTTATATACCACCAGATGTCTCTTAGAAGGTGAATTTGCAGATCAAGATCCAGGTTATACAATTCTAAGATAAGCCTTATGATAGAAACTACATCTAGATTTACTTTCCTTGCCTTTCATCTAGCTAAGGACTTAAAGATTATGATTTAAAAGATGGAAATCAATGCATAACTCAGCAGTCGAGTGAAGTTGACTCCTCCAAATTTCCATCGCAATAACAACAATCTCATTCTTAGTCAAAATCTATGCGAATTACACCACCGAACAAGATGAACATGTGATGAGAAAATTTAGCAAAATAGGGAGAGGATGATGTATAAGAAAACCTGACTTGAATCTGCCCCGGATGATGTTGTTGAAGCTGAAATGGTGACTCTCTTTTGAACAGAGATAACCGAGAGAGAGAACGGAGGGAAGAATCTTGCTTGAGTTGTTTTCCTTTTCTTGGATCAGAACCAAGAGAGCAAAGAGCTTCCAGTTTCTTCCCACCGCCAAATGTAGTTTCTCCATTCTTTTTTTTCTCCCCTTTTGTTATTCATTTGTTTTTTTTTTTTCAGTTTTTAACTAACTATTTATTTTTTTTATTTTTTGTTTTTTTTGAATTTTTTGTTTTTTTTTATTTCTTTTTTTTTTATGTTTTTTTTATTTTTTTTATTATTTTTTCTTTTCTTCTTTATTTCTCTTCTTTTTTCTTTATTTTTATTCTAACTATTTCTTAACTAACTTAACAAACTTCTAACTAACTTTCTAAAATAAAGTTTCTTTACTTTATTTTTATTCGGTTTTTATTTATTAATTTATTTATTTATTGTTTTTTCTTCCCTTTTTTTTTTTTTGACTTGGAACAAAATTTTTCATCTTATATAGGATTTTAGTATCGGACAGAATTAGGTGTTCAATAATATTGTATAAAACTCCACCGTATTTAAGTGCACAGTTACTTGCATGTCGATGTGTTAACTTTGGAGAACAAAGCTAAATCTCGGCAGCAGATTCTTAACAAAAATTAAAAGTTACATTTTTTCTTCACAAATTTCTCCTTCTACATTTTTAAAAATTTAAAAGATTTTTTTTATAACTAAATATTTTATTTTTGTAAAAGAAAATATAATGAATAATTGATTGTATTAAACTTCAATAAATTTTATGAATAATTTAATAATAATAATAATAACAATAAAATAAAATCTTTTTAATTTATGATTTACTACTTGTGAAGAAAAAATTATTTTAATGAATTGTTATATTTTTTCAATTAAATTAAATAGTTCCATGATAACTTAAATGATTAAAGATTTAAATTTGAATAATTTAAATAAAAAGGAAAATTATAATTTATAGCTAAATTTAGGATATTATGTATAAGTAATTTTTTCATTTTAAGCTACATTTTTTATGGAAATAATTATTATAAATTTAAATTAAAAACTATGATAGTAGAAGCAAAGAAGAAATTAATAATTATCTTATTTAGAAGAAATAAATAGAGAAATTGAATTTAGTTAGATATAATTTAATTGATATAAAAAAAATATTTAATGCTTATGCTATAAATATAATTTTTTCCTTTATAATAAATTTTACATTTAATTTGATTATTATAATTTATCATAATTATTTATAAATATAATTAATTGATAAGATATAATAATTAGTAATTTTAATATCGTAGTAGAAAATAAATGATATTTAATAATAAAATTTTTTAGAAAAAAATATTTATAATCTTATAAGATAGTAATAATGAAACAAAATAGAATGTATGAATATAGGATATAGGAAAATAAAAAAAATTATTATTACTTTTCTATATATTATTATTAAGGATTTTATTAGTAAATACTTTTATTAAAATATCATATCATGTAAAATGAGATAAAAAATTTAATATTTTATACTAATATATTTATTGTGACATTTACTTGAAATAATAATATTTAAAATTTTAATTATTATTAACTTAATAACTAAGATGATAATAAATGTGAATACTCAATTTTATCCAAGGAATAGAAATAGAAGTCTCGTATCGGAGAGAGTTAAAAGTTTAAAAGTCATTTTAGTAGTCACACATCGGAAGAGTAAGACTTTTTTAATCATTCATCCTACTATATAAGAACTTGCAAGTTCCGTATTGGACGGGAAAGATTTTAAGAGTCTTTCATTCTCCTATATAAGGAAACGTCTTTTCCAAGAAAAAATGGAAGAAGACTTGAGTTGCAAAGCTCATGTTTGGGAGTACGCATTATAGCGTAAACCCATCATACGCAGAAGATCATCCACATATTCCTCATTTCAAGAGGGAAGTTTGTGAGTCACTTCAGGTAAATGCAACTAACCTTTTTCTTCTTCTTCTTTTTTAATTTTTAATTTTTATTTGTTTTTAGTTTAAATTTCTATTTTTTGTTTATTACTTCATTCTTTTTATACTATTTTAGTTTAGATTTATCATTATTTTTTTATTATTTCTTTTATAAAGGAAAATTAAAAAATATTTTAAGTTTATGCAATGACCAAGTAGAATCAATTGAGTTGTGGATCCACCTTCTATATTACTTGGAACATAAGAATTTATTGAGTAGCCATTTGCTACCTTAAATTCTATGCAAGGACAAACTTCTTTCTTCCTAAATTATTCCTTTCGAAAAATTTAAAAAATATTTCTCTTCTCAAAAATTATAAATAAAATAAAATAAATAATCGATTTTTAAAATTCAAGTTTTAATATTTTTAAAGTTATAAGAAATAAAAAATTACAAAACTAATTTTCTTCTAATTTTTCAAAAACACTTTTCATAAAAATCAAGCATAATCTTTTTTAAAAAATCCAAAAGCAACATAATCTTTTTCATAAATTTAAAATGCATTGAAACTATTTTTAATACTACGTAGCTTTGATTTTCTCATTGCACCTGAGGATACATAAGAGCGAGAACCAGACCCGTAAGCCCAAATGAAATTTCTAATCATTTTTCTCTACTTATTTCATGAGACAAAAAATAAAATAAAAAACTCTTTAAATAACTTATATAAAATAAAATAACTCACTAAAATTAATTTTTCTTTGGAGTGAAATAAATATTTTTGAAAGTTAATTATAATTTTTCACAATTAATTAGAAGGTAATCGTTTTTAACGGACATCGTAGGGTGCTAATACCTTCCCTATGCGTAAATGAGTCCCAAATCCAAACTGGTTTCAAATATCATAATTTTTAAGTTTTTCCAAAATTTTATTTAATAAATTTTGGTGGCGGCTCCTCTGTTTTTTATTAAAATTTTCTTATTTGCCGTCCCGTCGTGATTCCGATTATGATAGATGGCGACTCCACTAGGGATATTTTCGAAGTTTAAGCCTAATCTAGTTAATTGTGCATATTCTCTTTAACTTTATTTTTATTTATTTCGCTCTTTTTTATTTTTATGTCAATATTGTTTATTTATTTATTTTTGTTTGTGTTTGTATATATTCCATGTTGCAAACCATAGGATAGAAGACTTTCTGTTGTATATTCTTAGTTACGTGTTTGTCTTGCAAGTGGATTTGGGTAGTTTTAGGATTAAAAGGTTTGTATGTTCCCCTTTCTCACTTGCATTTACCTCACACACCTTTAGGCTTTGTACCCGAGTCTGTGCGAGCTTAGGATTAGCAAGTGTCTCGACAGTTGCTATTGAGGGGCTTTATGCACACTTGGTAATTGTTAAGCCACCTTGTTACTGGTATCATGGGCTAGTCATATTGAGAGGAAATTTCCCTACTTATGGCTAATTCAGGAATTGGATCCTTATCTACGTGATAAGGGCAATCTGAGGGCTATTATAGTCTGAGTTATCTAGATCTATCCATGAAACCGTGCAGAACTTAGCCTTCCAAAGTTAGAATTTAAAACCTTAACAATATCCTACCTTAGTTTTTTCATATTCACGTTTAATAATATGACATACTAGAACATGAACATATTGAATCATATTATTATCATCATTTTTTTCACCAAAAAGACAATGCCAAAATTTTCAAAATTTGAACATGAATCTTAATGATAAAAAAAATTAATAACATGTTCTCATAGGTCCATGCATTTTTTTATGTATATCTCGTGCATTAATGGGGCTTTTAGAAAAAAATAAATTCTCATATAGATTCATGCATTTCTTAATACATTAGTGTGACTTTTAGAAAACAAAAGATAAAAATAAAATAAATTAAAAAAATACCCATATAAGTTTGTGCATTTTTTAACACATATCCCATGCATTAGTTGGGGTTTTTTTAAAAAATAAAATAATAAAATGCTCATATAGGTTCATGCATTTCAGGCATTAATTTTACATTTAGATAAACAAAAAATAAAAATAAAAAATAACATGTTAATACTTTTTTTTTAAAAAAAATTATTTTTACAATAAAAATCACATGTTCTTATAGATAGAGACAAATTTTAACATATATCTCATGCAGTATTTGGGTTTTTTAAAATTATCATATAGGCATATGCATTATTTTTTATTTTTTTAGATAAATAAAAAAAATAATGATAACATGTACATGTATACATTTTTTTAACACAAGCATTGATTTTTTATTTTAACTAAGCTTTTAGATAATATATATATATATATATAACATGTTTATATAGGTCTATGCAATTTTTTTACTTAATCACATTCGTACACAAAAAATTTAAAAAAATCATATGTTCTTTTTTTTTGGCTTTCAGAAAAATAAAAAAATAAAATAAAGTGTTCATATAGATCCATAACATGTTCATGTATTTTTATTTTAAAAAAAATTTTTTGATCATATTTATACATAAAAAAAATCACATATTATATTAGGCACATTCAGTTTTTTATTTTTTACTTTCGTTGGGATTTTAAAAAAAAATCGATAGATCCATACATTTTTTGTACATTTAGATAAACAAAACATTAAAAAAATCATATGTTATATTAAGTACATTCAGTTTTTTGTTTTCTACTTTAGTTCAGCTTTTAGAAAAATAAAAAAAATTTATATAGATCCATGCATATTTGTACATTTAGATAAACAAAACATAAAAATAACAAAAAAATCACATGATATATTAAGTACATTCAGTTTTTTGTTTATTACTTTAATTGGGTTTTTAAAAAAAAATTCATATAGGTTCATGCATTTTTAAAAAAAAAAATTGACACATTTATACATCAAAAAAATCACATGTTGGGTACATTAAGTTTTTTTATTTTAGTTGGGCTTTTAGAAAAAAAAATTCATATAGGTTCATGCATTCTTTTTGACATTTAAATAAACAAAAATATAAAAATAATATTATTATGCATTTTTTAATACATTTGTACATAAAAAAAATTACATGATACATTCACTTCTTTGTTTTTTTATTTTTTATACGTTAGTTAGACTTTTAGGAAAATAAAAAATAAAATAAAATATTCATATAGATCCATGCATTTTTTTATATTTAGATAAACAAAACACAAACGTAACATGTTTATACTTTTTTAAAAAAATAAAAAAATAAAATCACATGTACAATCATTTTTTTAACACATATCTCATGCATTACCTTGAGCTTTTGAAAAAATAAAAATAAAAATAAAATATTCATATAGGTCCATATCTTTTTTTTTTGCATTAACTACATCTTTAGAGAAAAAATAAAAAAATAATATTTTTACATAACAAAAAGTCATAAGCATTTTTAATATATATTGTGCGCATTAGCTTGACTTTTCAATTAAGAAAATGAAATAAAAATTTAAATTTTAGATAAATAACAAATACAAATAAAAAAAATAACATGTACATGTCTTTCTATGCTTTAATTATGCTTGTACAAGAAAAAAAAAATCACATGCTGTTATAGGTACAAAATTTTTGTTTAATATATAACACATGCATTAGCTGAGATTTTTTTCCAACATATATCTCATGCATTAATTGGATGTTTAGATAAACAAAAAAAAATAATATAAGTTTATGCATCTTTTAAGAAGAAAAAATAGCGCACATCTCATGCATTAACATGTTTATGTGAGTTCATACATTTTTTAATATGCATCTCATACATTCATTTCTTAAATTATAATAGGTTGAATTTTTCATCTCATTAGTTTTGAAAAAATATTTGTAAAAAAAAATATTCATAGTCATATTAGGAATAAGGTATACTTCACATCTTTTCTTTTTTGTACAATAGTCATAATAACATATATGAGGATAATATTTTCATTTTTTAAAATAAAAAAAAATTCTTTCATATTTGTACATACATCTCACGCATTTTTCCATATTTAACACCATTAAGTCATGTTGCACAAAAAATACTAAATTTTTTTTTCATGCATTCGTTTTTTTTAAATCAGATTCAAATGACATATAAGAAGCAGAATGAGTTGAATTTTTTTCATCTGATTGGCAAAAAAAAATTCTTGAAGAAAAGGGAGGTTCACAATCATATTAGCAATGCGTTAAAACTAATTTAGACCTTATCTATTGAGGAGTGAATACTCCCTTAGAATAGGTCTTAACCATACTTCCTTCTTGAGACGATTGGTCCTTGTTTGGAGGTGTGGGGTATTTACTCATTGAAAAATGAATTTTTCTCAACAATAGATTATCAACCACACATTATATTGAAAAAGTTAGGGTACATGCCGCATTGCTATTGATAAGACCTTATCTATTGAGGAGCGAATGCTTCCTTGGATTAAGTGTCAATCATATTTTCTTTTTTAGACGATTGGTCTTAATTGAGAATATGAGGAACCTTTCTAATTTTTTAAACACTTGAATAAATATTTCATTTGTTGTCAAAAATACAAAAGATAAACAGAAAAAAAGAAAGAAAAAAGAGAAAGGAGAAAAGAGAAAATAAAGTAAAATAAATAAATAAATGTTTCTTCTATCCTCCTTATAGAAAAGTTCTCAAAGATAAATTACGGATGAGATAGGATGACGCGATGAGAAGTTGTCAAGTAGAAAATTAATGGTCAAAATCTTCGAGATATTACTATAAAGGAACTTCTCTGGTGATTACAATATCAACATTTACCTGATTCCACCTCAATCTTGCATAATCACAAGATTTCAACCATTAAAAACATGCACTGTAATCCTTGCATTCTAGTGGACCACTGTAACATGCTAATGGTTGTTAATCTATCAAACAATAGCTCACCACACCCTACCCAACTACCCAATCTAACCTTTAAACACTTATCCCTTAACCTCAACCCACCACATGTTTTTTTCTTTCCAATTCAAATAATCTCATGCCATTTGAGACAAACCTATAAGTCATTCCATAACCTCTAACCTACAAGTCATTCCATAACCTCAAACAATCAACATTTGCATCCACAAAAAATCTATCAGTCTTTCTCTTTTCCATTTTCATTAAGTTGCAAAGCGTCTTAACCAAACATCTTACACCCTTTATAAGGCATCATGAAGAAGCAGTTGCTATTGCTAAGATTCTTCAGGAGTGAGATTTTAACTGAAGATGTTCTTACATGAGATTTTCTCAACTATTGGACTCAAAGTTTGAACCTAAACGTTGTTATGGAGGATGGAGTTTCTAAAATAGAGCATCCCAAATCAGTTTAATTTGGTTTTTATACTAATTCAAAATACATTTGTGATGCAAATTATATCATTACGGGGATTTAAAAAAATAAAAGAGAAAAAAAGAGAAAAAACAAAAATAAAAAAAAGAACAAAAATTTTGGGCACACATGTTTTCTTTTAATATACTTTACTCGAAATGCATTCTTTAAACAATTTTCCCAATATTTTAACCCATTTTGACTTGATCTCCTTCATTCTTCATTTGTTTCATATTCTAAATAATTCATGTGTAAAAGCAATAGGCTTGACAATGAAAATAATAGTACCATATCAAGTATCTTTGATCACTCTATCAATCAAGCTGATGAGGATATTAGGAATAATTAGTCACTAAAGAGACAATGAAATCTTTGGAGTGGCCAACATATAAATGATAGTGGAATATCCTCCTTTTCAAAAAACAAGATGGAGGAAGTAGAATGAGTTCAACTGGTTTTTAAATCAGTCAACTTTCATTGCAAGAGAAATTCTACATGGTCAAAAGTCTTATGATGTAAGGTATTCTAAAAAAGGGGAAAGAAAGTCAATGAAAAAATAGAATAAGAAAAAAAAAAGACCAAAAACAAATGTAAAAGTTTGCTCGCTAGGTTGAAAATTTGAAAAGACAACCTAGGCAAAAATTAGAGAAATTTATTAGGTTGAAAATTGAAAAGGCAATTTAGGCTTGTTGGGTGAAAAATTTGAAAAGAGAAACAAGAAGAATTTGAGTTAAATAAACTTAAAAAGACAAACTCAAAGGATTGAGGGCACACAGAAGCCTTCACTTAGAGTCCGGAAAGAAGAACCTTGAAGACATACGGTGCACTAATTTGCCTGAAGTTATAAACTATAACAAAATGATGTGCTCAAAGTCATAAATTGGGGCAAATGATGTGCTTAAACTCATAAACTAGGGCAAATGATGTGCTTAAACTCATAAACTGGGGAAAATGATGTGTTCAAAGTCATACATTGGGAAAATGATGTGCTTAAAGTCATAAATTGGGGAAAATGATGTGCTTAAAATCATAAATTGGGGCAAATGATGTGCTTAAAATCATAAATTGGGGCAAGTGATGTGCTTAAAATCATAAACTGGGGCAAGTGATGTACTCAAAGTCATACATTGGGACAAATGATGTGATCAAAGTCATAAACTGGGGCAAATGAATATGTTGGTGATAAAAAAAAACTGGTGCAAATGATATGCTGGGAGTCATAAACTGTGGCAAACAATGCTTTAGAAGTTATAAATTGGGCCAAATGATACTTTGAAAATCACAAAAGAATTTCACAATTGTAAGTGGAAGAAAATGACATCTCTGATTGTAAACTGAAGCAAAAGATGTCTTTGCAATTATGAACTAAGACGAACAATGTGCTTAAAAAAGTTCAAACTGGGGCAATTTTATTTCCCTGTAAAGCTTATTGATGGACATTCAACGTTACTAGAGTGTGGTACTAGCGTTGTTCATCTAAAAAGCATGACTCAAATTACAAATTTCTCTACACATGATACCATTCTATAAATCCTTTTCTTCCTCCCAAAATTTACTTCATATACATATCATTCTACCCGATATCAAAATCACTCTATTTTTGTAAATTCTTCCATTCCTTCCAAACATTATTCTTTGTACATATCATTCTCCAAAACCTTGTTTGTCTGTGTAAATATAGTCTCACCTTCTTTACATAGAATTATTTTATTCCCTTCACCAATAATCTCGTCATGCATTTCAATAACATATATGTCGAAAGAAAACGTGTTACCACTAAAATGAAAGCATCACAGTTATTTTGATGGTTTAAAAATCATGTTAACTTAACAAGCTCTTAATAGACACAACATGATAGAGCAAGAAGCTATGAACATGATAACAAGCTCTCCAATAATTTTTCGCTCATCCTTAAAACCTTCGACATGAAGCTATAAGGACTAAGGATAGAAAAAAAGAAGAAGAAGAAACACAAAAAAAAGAGAGAAATGAAAAAGAAAAAGAAGAAAAAGAGAAAAAAAAAAGAAAAAAGAATAGAAGAAGAAAAAGTCAAAAACAACCTATTCCACCAACTTTTTGAAAACATTAATTTTCCTAATTCAAAACATGCATTATACAATTGATGTCATGAAATTCTGCATCATTACATAATCATTTTTAATTTCATAAATCAGTGCATCATTATTTAATCCTATATCATCATATTATTACATCATAATTTTCCCATACATTCTTACATTAAAAACATATTGTACATTCATACTATTAGATGGTTTGGGATACATAAGGGCAAGTCTTTGTTTCTTAGGATCTCAAGCTTAAATAGTGCATTTATAGGGATCTTACTCTAACCTAGATTTCATAAAAATTAAAAAAAAAATAAAAAATTCAACATCTATAGTTTACACACCTCATCATCTCAAGGATCCAAGCACCCTCTCCATCTCAAGGGTCCACGCACCTTCTCCATCTCAAGAGCCCATGCACCCTCTCCATTCCAAGGGAAATTCCAAGGGTCCACGCACCCATTGCATTCCAAGGGCCCACTGCAATCCAAGGGTCCGCGCACCCACTCCAGTCCAAGGGTCCACGCACCCACTGCATTCCAATGACCCACTGCAGTCCAAGGGTCCACACATCCATTGTAGTCCAAGGGTCCGCGCACCCACTTCATCACAAGGGTCCACGCCCCCACTCCATTCCAAGGATCTAAGCACCCACTCTATCATAAGGGTCCATGCACCCTTTGCATTCCAAGGGTCCATGCACCCTTTGCATTCCAAGGGTCCATGCACCTATTCCATTCTAAGAGTCCACGCACCCATTCCATTTCTAGGATCCACGCACCCACCTCATCACAAGGGTCCACTTACCCTCTGCATTCCAAGGGTCCACGTACCCATTCCATTCCAAAGGTCCACGCACCCTCTGCATTCCATGGGTCCACGCACCTTTTTCATTCTAAGGGTCTATGCACCCTCTCCATTCAAAAGGTCCACGCATGCACCCTCTCTATTCCATGGGTCCACGCACCTTTTTCATTCCAAGGGTCCACGCACGCTGTTCATTTAAAGGGTCCACATACCCACTATATTCCATGGGTTCACGCACACACTGCATTCCATGGGTCCATGCACCCTCTCCATTCCAAGGGTTCACGCACTCATTTCATTCCTAAGGTTCATGCATCCATTTCATTCCAAGGATTTACGCATCCATTTCATTCCAAGGGTCCACGCACCCTCTGTATTCCATGGGTCCATACACCCATTTCATTCCATGGGTCCACGCACCCATTTCATTCCAAGGGTCCACGCACCTATTTCATTCAAAGGGTCCATGCACCCACTGCATTCAAAAGGTCCACACACCCACTACATTCAAAGGGTCCACACACCCACTACATTCCATAGGTCCACACACCTACTACATTCCATGGGTCCATGCACCCTCTCCATTCAACGGGTCCACGCACCCTCTCAATTCCATGGGTCCACACACCCACTGCATTCCATGGGTCCACGCACCCACTACATTCCAAGGGTGGGTCCATGCACCCACTTCATTCCAAGGATCCAAGCACCATCTGCATTCAAAGGGTCCACATACCCACTGCATTTAGAGGGTCCACGCACTTTCTCCATTCAGAGGGTCCACGCACCTTCTCCATTCAAAGGGTCCACACACCTTCTCCATTACAAAGGTCTAAACACCCTCTCCATTCCAAAGGTCCAAACACCCTCTCCACTCAAAGGGTCCAAACACCCTTCTCATTCCAACGGTTCAGCCACCCTTAATCTCAAGGTTTACACATCCTCTACATTAGAAAGGTGTATGAACCTCTTTTATTCTAAGGGTAATGCATCCTTTTCAGGGGTCTACGCACCTTCTCCATTCCAAAGGTCTAGACACTCTCTTCATTCTAAAGGTCTAAACACTCTTTCCACTCATCTCATTCCAATGGTCCAGGCACCCTTAATCTCAAGGCTCGCACATCCTCTACATTAGAAAGGTATATGAACCTCTTTTATTCTAAGGGTAATGCATCGTTTTCATGGGTCTACAAACCTTTTACATTCCAAGGATCCAGATATCCTCGAACAAAATTAATTCACTTCTTTACTAACTTCTTACAAAAATAATAAGAATAATGTAATTATTCATATTATTCAATAAGAAATTTGTAAAGAGGGGCAATTGTGAATACCCAATTTTGTCTGAGGAATAGAAATAGAAGTCTCATATCGGACAGAGTTAAAAGTTTAAAAGTCACTTTGGTAGTCGCACATCGGAAGAGTAAGACTCTTTCAATGATTCATCCTGCTATATAAAAAGTTGCAAGTCCCACATCGGACAGGGAAAACTTTAGGAGTCTTTCATTCTCCTATATAAGGAGACGCCTTTTCCAAGAAAAATGGAAAAAGACTTCAGCTACAAAGCTCATGTTTAGGAGTACGCATTATAGCATAAACCCATCATATATAAAAATTTTTATTCCCTTATGAATAGTTTAAGTTCCCTTGTGAATAGTTTAAGTTTTTGGAGTACGCGAAATACGTAAGCCCATTTAGTCCTCATTTTAAGAGGGAAATTTATGTCTCTAAATTTGGGAATATGCAGAAGAGCATCCACACAGTCCTCATTTCAAGAGGGAAGTTTGTGAGTTACTTCAGGTAAGTGCATCTAACTTTTTTCTTCTTCTTTTTTTAATTTTTATTTTTATTATTACATTCTCTTCATATTTGTTTTTAGTTTCAATTTCTACTTTTTTTGTTTATTACTTCATTCTTTTTATACTATTTTAGTTTAGATATATCATTCTTTTTTTTATAATTTTTTTTAAAATAAAAATTAAAAAATATTTTTAAGTTTGTGCAGTGACCAAGTGGGATCAATTGAATGGTGGATCCACCTTCGATAATACTTGAAACATAAGAATTTAATGAGTAGCCATTTCCTACCTTAAATTCTATGCAAGGGCAAACTTTTTTCTTCCTAAATTATTCCTTCCAAAAAATTTAAAAAATATTTCTCTTCTCAAAAATTATAAATAAAATAAAATAAATAATCGGCTTTTTAAATTAAAGTTTTAATATTTTTAAAGTTAAAGAAATAAAAAATTACAAAACTAATTTTCTTCTAATTTTTCAAAAACACTTTTCATAAAAATCAAACATAATCTTTTCTAAAAAATTCAAAAGAAACATAATCTTTTTCATAAATTTAAAATGCATTGAAACTGTTTTTTAAGAACTAAGTAGCTTTGATTTCCTCACTGCACCTGAGGATATGTAGGAGCGGAAACTAGACCCGTCAAGCCCAAATAAAATTTGGATCATTTTTCTCTACTTATTTCATGAGACAAAAAAATCAAAAAAAATCTTTAAATAACTTATATAAAATAAAATAAATCACCAAAAATAATTTTTCTTTGGAGTAAAATAAATATTTTTGAAAGTTAATTATAATTTTGCACAATTAATTAGAAGGTAACCGTTTTTAACGGACGTCGTAGGGTGCTAATATCTTCCCTATGCGTAAATGATTCCCGAATCCAAACTCGTTTCAAATATCATAATTTTTAGTTTTTCCAAAATTTTCTTTAATAAATTTTGGTGGCAGCTCCTCTTTTTTTTTATTAAAATTTTCTTATTCGTCGTCCCGTCGTGATCCCAATTATAAAAATAAATTATTAAAAAATATAATATAATTATTTTTTATTTTGATTTTTATATATTTGTTGAGAAATAGAAAGTGGAAGTGTTACATATTTGATCAAGATAATTATTTACAAAGTATTTTATGTATGTTATTATTATTGTTAATTTTTATATACTTAAGATTATTATGTTGAGATTTAAATATTTTTTAAACATATTATTTATAAATATTTTTTTGATAACATATGATTTAAATATTTTTATTAATATTAAAAATATGATTATATATATATAAGTATTATAATATGTTTAAATAATAGTATTTTTATATTGTGTATGAAATGTGATGGATAAATAATATTTTATAATTTCAATTAATCATTTATTCATATATGATTAATGAAATTAGTTGAATAAAATAATGAAAAGTGTATTTTGACAAAACATAATTTTGATGTGAAATATCAATTTGGAACTAATTTGAATGTGATAAATAAAATAAAAATTATTTTTATATTTCAAATCTAAAATGAAAGATTTAAAAAAGATTATGTAATTTTGAAAATAAAAATAAGAAAAAAATGAACTTCTTTTTAAGTCAATTACAGCATACTGAAAAAATGTTAAATAAATTCAAAAGTTCTGATACATGCTAAAATTTCATATGATATTAGTAGTACTTTGAAAGAGAATATTAATAATATAAGTATATTTCAATATAAAAAAATTATTTGTAGTGATATACTTTTAATTAATTATATGAGATCCAATGTTATATATTTTGTGAGTGGATTGAATCATTATATTTATAATTTTAGTGATAAGCACAATGTTTTGCATAATCTTTTTAAATAATTGAAACATATTATGAATTAAAGTTTGTATTTTTTTTTCTTCTATTTTAGAAAGATTTTGAAATGATAAGTGAATTTTAAACATTGATGAGGTTAGCTCTTCTAGTAGATATATTTTCACCTTAAGTGAAGATGTTATATGCAAAAATAACTTTTATAATATGTTCTGTTATTGAAATAAAAGTTTTTTCTTTTAAGAAAGTGGATCAAGAGGAAAAATATTTATGAAGTTTGTTAGTAGATATGCTTTATTGAAAAATATTTGTATCATCAATTCATTGCGATTCATAACCAACATTTAGAGTTACTTATAACTATGCATACAATTCAAAGAAAACATGTAAAAAATTGAAAAGAAAAGTGAAAAATATGTAATAAGTAAAGAAAAAAAAATTACTACTCAATTTACTAAAATTGAAAGGAAAGTGGTTCTGATTTATCAAGAGGATGAGCCTTGAGCCTTGAACACAAGGAAAGTACACCAGATACCCAATTATAACACGAGGAAAGTACGATAGATACCTAGTTGTTGTTGGTCAAACTAAACCATATAATTACTCTTATGTATTACATTTCCGCCTATATAACATGAGGTAATGCTCTTTAAACAAGATACATAACTCTTTACAATGATGTTCTTAAGATGCATGTGATGTGTCTATAAATCCTTTAAAAAAGTAAAAAAGAAGATACATAACTCTTAATGATTGTGCTTTTGTGATATACTTGATACATCTATAAAATAGTATTTTCTAAGGATGCAACTGAGGCAATGCTTCTTTTGAAAGATATATGTAACCTTTCATGATAGTGTTGTTAAGATGCACTAAATATGTTCGTAAAAGTTCTTTTTGAGATGCGCTTAATAAAATTTTAAAATGAAATTTGAAGTAAAAATTTATTCACAATTTTAATGTATGAAAGTTCTTTTTGAGAAGATGCTTAAATGCATGAGAGATGCATTAAATAGTGATACCTATGTGAAATTTTCATCTTCTAATGCTTTGTTTGGATAACAGAGGAAATAGAAAGGAAAGAAAGGAAAAGTAAGGATGGAAGTAGACCGAGCCGAGTTAGGTTTTGAGTGTTTAAGTCTGTCCTGTTTAAAAATTTTAGAGCCTGGGTCTGTGCCTGTTACCTGTTAAAGGCTTTTTTTTTTCTATCAAGGTCTGGCCTGATTTAAAGCCTACAAGGCCTGAAAGTCTGTTTAAAAGCCTACATTACAAAAAATATCAATAAATAAACTTAAAGGTTATATAAATAATTAATTAAAAAATCTTGCTAACTTAAAGTCTACAAGATAAAAAAGTCATTAAATAGATCTAAAATATATATATATATATATATTAATATTATGTAAATAAAATATAAAATAAATATTATATAAATATAATATATTAAAATAAATATAAATATATAATATATAAATATAAATAGGCTCCTGAATAGGTTAAATAGGCTTTTTTCATAAGCCTAGGCACGACTTGTTTATCTAAAAAGGCTTTTAACAAGCAACTGGCCTATCATTTTAAGCGAGCCGAGCTTAACTGGACTTTAAGCAGTGAGACAGTAGGCCCTACATCAGAGTGTAGCCTTGTTCACTTCCATCCCTAAGGAAAAGGAAAGAAAGAGAAGGGAAATAAGATGGAAAAATGAGTTGTTTGGATGTGTTGAAATAGGAGGGAAAAAAATGATTTTCATTGTTTGGACAAATGGAAAAGAGAGGGAAGAAAATATATTAATAGTATAAAATTTAACTTACAAAAAATTTAATTTTTTATTATATTTTTCTATTAATATATTATTATATTTTTTATATTTTTATAAATATATAATAATTTTTAACAATTTAAAATTAAAAAAAAAAGAAGGATACAAGTTTTTTTTTTCCCTTTTCTCACCAATCCAGGAAAAAATAAAATCTTATGGATCCTGCGAAAATTTGTTCATTTTCTCCTAATTTCCTTCACAAACAAACGACAAAAAACCTTTTTATATCTCTATTTTCTTCCTTCCCTCTTATTTCTCCATCCAAACAAACCATAAATATTTTCTTTTGAACATTACTATACAAGACTCTAACACATAAATTCTGAGTATATAATTTCTTAATGTTATGTTAACTTTAAAAAATAAAGCAAAAATTAAATTCTGAGTATATAATTTCTTAGGTTTATGTTAACTTTAAAAAGTAAAGAAAAAATTAAATTCTGAGTATATAATTTCTTAGGTTTATGTTAACTTTAAAAAGTAAAGCAAAAATTAAATTCCACCTTACATCTACCAAATTTTTAATTAAAAAACAATGATTCTTCCAACATAACATACTCCTCTTTTTTCAACACTAACAACATTATAAGAATTGCTATAACCCAAACTCTCACAATTAAAATTAAAGACCCAGCAGGAACCATTTTATGCAAGTCTTGACAAACTGAAAAGCCACGAACCATAGAATCTTTTAATGACTCAGTTATTGACATACTTTAGTTGCTGTATACTCAATTTAATTGGACTATAATTATACTTCATTGGGTTTTTTTTTTTATGTAAAAGTGACATATCCTACCGTGTGAGAGATGTCCCAAGCATTAGTGCCATAGCATGGAGAGAGGAAGTGTGTTGGAAATTAAGCTATGTATAAAAGATGAGTTGGGTAGCTTGCTCTTGGGTGCTTGATCCACCTCTTGGTAGTATAAGCCATCGTGCACTTTAATCGAACCATTCGTTTTCAAATAGTTATTAATAATAAAAAAGGTTAAAAAAGAAAAAAAAATATTGTATCACTAATAATGTTGAGCGTAGACATTAGAACACGCTGATTGTGAGATGAGAGCAGCATATGTACAAGGGATTTTAAGGTGTTTGAACATATTTGAATGAGGTTTTAGGGAGTTGCTCAATTAGTACTTTTTCAATGTGAGCACCACTTGGTATGCACATTGATTGAGTGGTGAAGATTGGAGATGCATATATTTTAGGTACTGCTTGGCAAGTGTACAATCATGGAAGATATTTTTTATTAAATAATTTTATATTTTTCAGACAATAAATGTATGTACTATTTCATTTAATACTTCAACGAAACTCTAATGCTAGATATTGCATTTAAGGTAGCCTTTTGTGGGGTCAATGAACAGTGATTAAACACATGGCAAATGATTGGACATAATTTGAGGAAAATTTATTTGGTGTATGTCTGTTTGAAGATGCATTACATAGTGACCACTTAAAAGTGAAAGTTAAATCCACATATTTGAAAACATGGATCATCATAGGTAAACAGATACATCTCTAACTTTTCACCATGTACGGACCATTTCAACCAAGCCATTATCTTCATTTGATTTTCAAAAATATTTTTTATTTTTTATTTTTATTTTTATCTATAAAAATATTATTTTTAAAAATTTTATACAAAAAATAATAAAAATAACATTTTTCTTGTTTTATCAAACTTTAAAAAATAAAAAATAAAATAATATTTTTATAAATAAAAATAAAAACAAAAAATATTTTCCTAAATCACATAGTTTCATAACAACTCATCACACTAAGTCTCACTCCACAAACCATCCATCTTTGAGCACCATTGAAATAGTCCCTCACAATTTTCCCCTTTATTGGTTTTATCTTAATCATACTAATTTGAATTTTATGTGCTAATATGAATGCATCTAGTCAAAGTGTCACAGTATATGACCATAAAGAGCATGCCAGGTCATTAATTTCTGACATTCAAAATCTATTTTCCACAAATCAGTTTTCCTTCCTATGATTCATTTGTCACTAACGATAAAAATATCATACTAAACTTTTCTACGGCTCATCTCTCTGAATTACATGTTGTTCAATATTCATTCACGAGCTCTAAATCCCTATCATACTGAAGTTAAATTTTAAAATATGTTCAAATAAATAAATAAACACAATATTATTATTTCATTTAGTAATGTTTAAAACTAATATAAATTTACATAATTCCAACAATTAAATTAATTTAATATTTATTATTTACAAATCAAAATATAATAAAAAAACTTTTTCTACATAATTTAGTGTACTTAATTATGATGAAACAACAAAAAATAAAAATTACAAGAAATAACTAAATTCAATAATATAAATTTCATACACCACTTAATTTTATTCAAATTACTTAATATAATGATATGCATTATATTTTATATTAACAAATAAATTAATTTACTAAATATTTATGATGACAAACATAATACGAATCATATCTCATATTAAGAAATTCATATATCAAGTTCTGTATAAATTTGGATTAAGTTTTGGTATATGAATTTAGTCAATGGAAAACAAATAAATTTCTTTTTCATTGACTATATTGATATATGAATGTGATATATAAACCCTAATAAAAAGGTTTTGATATCACATTTGTTAAAATTTCATTGTTCTTAATCATACAATGAAGTAATGGATACTATAATTATGCATGATTTGCTCATATTATTGCTTGATCCTTTTATATAAACCATGTACATTGTATTGATGGAAAAATTGAGAGCTAAAATATTATATAACAATTTTTTAAAATTTTCAGCCCATGCATTAGCCCTAACCCATGAAATTTAGTGGACTTTTTGGCCTTGTGAGCTTTGCAAAAGTGGACTATGTGGATCTATGGGCTATTTTAGCCTCAGCCCACGTAGATTAGGATTGGATTGGGTTAAATGGACTAAATTGACAGCTCTATTACTGTTGCATGTGAGCTTTGACACCCCATGAGGAGGTGTCACAGCCATAAAGATAACTTTTTTCCAAAATTATTTAATTTTTTATAAATATTAACAATCCAACTATCAGATTTTATATTCTTATTACATAATAGAATTTACAAAATTTGAAAATTATTTGATATTTCATCAAATATGTTCAATTAACAAATATATACCTTTTAAAATATGAATAAATATCAATTATAAAATTGCATACATAAACTTTCAATTTTCTTCAATCATATTAATATAATATTATTAAAAAGTTGGATTCGTCAAATTACAGTCCAAAACTACTAAAAACCAATGACTAAAATTCAATCTGTACCAGTTTGTCTTAAAAAATGGTTTTTATTTTATTCTAAATATTTTTAAATAAATAAAAGCTCATGTATGAAAAATACATATTATTATTAGAACATTAATGATTCTTTTTTATAATATAAAATTTTGTTTATTTCTAAAATTTTTAGTTTGTTATTTAATATTATTATAAAATATTAAAAATATTTATCACTAGTTCTACTTCTATTTAACAACCGCTAAACCATTGAATAGTAAACCAAGCAATCCCTTCTGGGTGGATAGGTGGCTGTGGGGAAAACCATATAACACGAAGCATTCACTGAATCCAAAGAAGGCATTTCGGGGTACTTAGTGGCAGATTCCTGGTAGAACAAAGATATAGACTAATTATTCCTAGCATCAAAATCCAGATTTGATTAAGACCTGTCTTTTGGAAATATATAATATATAGAAGAAACTACACACACATACCTTTGGAAAATCATATAACATGAAGCACCATCTAAGCCAAACAAGGCTATGCAGGGTAAATATAGGCAGACATATTCCTTGCATAACAAATACGTAGATTAATTAATTAGTCCTTGACTCAAACCCAGACTTGATTACTAAGTAGACACTCAAACCAAGAAATAAGGTAGAGGCAAGCTTGTGAATTACCTTTTTTTGTAAGCTTGTATGTCCTTGACCTTCCCATGAACACAGTTGAAGCAGATGTAAACCTTGTTACAATCCTGACAACCTGATTTTGAAACCAATTCAAACTCAAGCATAATAACACAAGTGTTCCAGGGTGGGGTTTACAAATGTTTTGTTCGACAGGGAAGTAATAAAAAGAAGGAAAAGAAACAAGCGATGAGAAAGTATTCCAAAACAGATATTTAAGAAAATTAAATATAGTAAACTGTTTTATGGACGGTTGATTGGCTTGACAGCTGATTTCTTAACTAGATTAAACGATTCACTTTTGTTTACTATAAATCACATGATCATTTTAAGGGGACTCCCTTAATAGATTTTGTTTATTGTAAAGCAATAAGTCATTTGAAGATAGTTTCCTTAATAGATATGGCTATAGGGATTGACGGATTGGACAGCTGTGCCCAATGTGTTATCTCATTTTCTGTTATTCTTCCCCCATTTTTTTGCTATGGATGATCCCTTGTCCTCCAAATTCTTTGTACTTCTGTTCATTTTAATGAATTTTTATACAGAACCAAAAGTCCACCTGACATAATAAAATAGAGTCCTCAACCTAGAAAGGAAGACAAACTTGTATTATACTCTCCTTAAAGCACATGACTTTATCATTGCAAAACATCTTTTATTTATATTTTTCAAAAACTCTCAACTTAATGGCATGTATTCTTTCTCCCTAAACCTCTGCTGATTATCGGCTCAAATTAATTATTATCAAATTTCTTTATGTTAAAATTCTCTCTTTCTCCCTTAATCTCACTGCTAACACACAAATTAGTTACTTCAAATCCCACTTCATATATTAAATTAGAGTATACTCTTTTGTGAGTGACGTAGTATTTTGTTAATTTGTTTAGCTTATTTACCAATTTTCTAACACAGATTTTGAAAAATAAGTTAATATTTCTTAAAATTAATCTATTCCCAAACACATGCTTAATCTGTTGGTGTACTCACCCCTAAATAATGGCAAACTTCATTCTTAATTTCTTTCCTTTTAAATTTATATTTTTAAAACAACTATGCATATCTTTTTTGTAGCTTTAAAAAAATTTAATATATACTCTTAAGATTCAACATAACTAATTATCCCACATCCTTTGGTAATTTTAAAATACTCGTGCAATGTATAGATACTTGTTAGGTTAAACTGATGAAAAAAGGAAAAGAAAAAATGTGGAAATTGCTAAGTTTGTAAGAGAAACCAACCCCTGAAAAAGCCCGTGAACTAGGATAAAAAATAGAACATGGGAATTAGAACAAACCTGCAGATGTGAACCATGGAATCAGATGCACATCGTTTTGGGCACAAAATTCATAACCCTAGATACAAAAAACATACACAAGTCATTACTGAGTACATGCTCAAAAACAAGAAAAACCATTATATTAAACTAATACATGACATATACAACAACAGCAAGACCCTTTTCCCACCAAACAGAGTTGGTTACTTGAATCAAATGAGACCATTTTGTTATGTCATAAATATGTCTTTGGCGAGGCAACTAGGATCTAAATCCTTTAAATGGCCTTAGCTAAGTTTTTCTTGATATTCCTACTCTTCTAACTGTTGTGCTATCCTCCGATGACTAACTCCCTTAACTAGGGCTTCAATTTGTCTTCTTACACTGCCAGGTGTTTGATTCTACCATAGTTTCCTAAATAGGAGGTACTCCTACTCTCTCCATAATACATTTATTCCTAATCTTTGATTCTTGCATGCCCATTTATCGATTGTAACGATCTCATCTTTACAACACTTAGCTTATGCTCTGGTTGACACCTTAACACCCATCACTTAGCCTAGCATGAGGATTTTTGGTCTTATGGCAATGTTCCTCTAGTTCAATCAGTACCTTATCAACTATAAATAACACATGACCATTCCTTCATTTCAACCCTTTAACTTGGGCCCCAACCCCATGATTTACATCTCAGTCAGTCACTTTGTAAGACATGACAGATGGAGGGAAAAAAAATTATGTTACAATAACATGAGTGAAGATTACGTGAGCTTTCATTGCCAAGGACTAATAATAAACAGTAAGCTAGGGCCCTGTTTACTTTCAGAAAACATTTTCTGTTTTCATTCTCTATTTTTGCTTTTATTTACAAAAATGCCACCTTGTTTTCATTCTGTTTTCTATTTTCAAAATTTTGTACTGAAAGTGAAAACAGAAAATGAAAACAGAAAACAACTATTTTTCTATTGTCACTGTTTCCTGTACAAAATGAAAACAGAAAACATTTTCTGAAACCAAACACCACCTAAAGTTGCAATGGGACCAGATCTAACAAAGACATTTGTAAAAATTATATGGAAAAGATGTAAATGAGAGCAGAATATATTACTCAATACTCTGATTTATACAAAGAATGCAGTACAACTAGGACAACCCCAGTCAAATAATACTCTAAATTAACATAATAAAAAACCCAATATTATAACACCATCAATCTAACACTAGTGATTCCAACTTTGAGGTCATCAAAAGTAAAATTGATAGGAACTGGTCTTTTATTAGAAAGGGTGGGGAAGAATTCCCCTGAATACAGCTACAAACTCACAGAACTTTGAAAATTTGCACCTCTTAGGGCCCAAAGGCCCCAAATGACAAGATAGATCTCTCTCTCAACCTCCCTCTTATTTAGAAGCAATATGCTTATTTCTTCTACAATCTCAGCCTGCACAACCCCTGATTCAGGCTAACTGATGAATACATTGTAACTAACTACGAACGGGTACCTAACTAACATATCATAACTAACTACTAATGGGGTTACTCAACAAAAACCTAGAAATTTAAAGAAGGAAAAAGTTTACAACCATAGTGAAACTACTAGTATTAACAGCCTGTTTGTTTAACCCAAACACACTTGTAGTGAACAAAATGACTTTCAACAGTGCACCATTGTGGTTTGAGTAATCTCAATTCTTTAATAAAACAATTTTCAGCATCAATTCTACCAAAATCTATACAAATATGTACCCAGTATATCTGTTTATCAAATAAAACATAGTAACCGGCAACCAACTTCAAATTTCATTACAATAATAATAATAATAATAATCCAAAGAGCGTAAAAAAAAGTACAAATTAACTATATCTTTGGATTATACAGACATATGCAGATAACATAACAAGGAATTATTGCTTGTTCATAGCATATCCATAATTGGTAAAACTGACAATAAGGTAATTTATACTAAACATTTTCAGCCCCTTCTCAAAACATTGCAAGAAAAAGTCAACAAGATGTTATGCAGTGTTTATTTGCACTAAGATGGCTTATCATGCGTTTGAACTTAATTGAAACACCTACTAAGTTCTTCAAGAGAAAGGCTAGAGTCCTTGGTGGGAAGATATAAAGTGGGCAAAAACGAAGTAAAGTTCACCTCTAAAGTCTAAATAACATAATCAATATGAAATGGACTATATAGCTTCTAGTCAATCAATCCAAACTTAACCTATAAAAATCTCAGCTTTACAGAACCAATATATCCCTCCATTCTGAGTAACTATCTCCTATTATATAGCCCCAAATACAGTAATCCTTGGTTATGATTCAAACCTTATACTCAAACTTCATCATACCTTGATTTCACTTTCTGGTCCACAGGCATGCAAATGATAAGTACAGCATTGTTCAGATATTAAACAATTGAGGGCAAACCCAATTAGCAGGGAAAAAGAAAAATAAACTCAGTAAATATACATAAAGCAAGGCATAAACAGAAGAGTGGATCTGTCATCAAAACTAACGCAAAAACCAGATCCCCCAATCCAAGCAGAAATTTAGATCTAACATAGATAAGCTTAAATGGGCATAAACTATTCAGTCACCAGAATAAATTAAATCTATCATAGAAATATTAGCATAACTGAAGTTTGAGTGGCCAAAAATGGCAATTCCTATATTCAAGGCTACACATCATGGATAATGGAAGAGGAAAATAAACAAGAATTTACCATTCAGAAAGCTGCATAACTTACTGCACTAAGAATCCCATCCTCCTGCTCCAGTGTTGAATATATGATGCCAGCAAAATACATCAATCTAAAAACATGCTTGGCTGCTTCAGGAAAGGAATAGAAAACTTTCCAAAAGAGAAGATCTCTCCTTGAATGTAGTCTCACTCACACACCAAACTTGGGAGAAAAGAATTGTAGTTTATAACGAATGCTTGACTAAATGGAAACTTTCCTCCTATTGTTTTGCCTGTCATATGAGCCATGAGTATAGCTATTATCTAGACCTAAACTATGACAGAAATGCTGTGCAGATAATTTGTGGGTAATACAAGCACAAAGCAAAAAAGAAAAGAGAGGGAGAGACTTTTTTTCAATAGAAAAAAAATTATTGAAGAAAAGAGGCACACAATAAAATTAAAACCTTGGAACATGAGAAGTGGATACTCTTCTTTTTAATACATCAGAAAAGTGAATCAGAGGATAGTACTGGAGAAAAGAATGACATTTACTTCCTTGGTAAAACAATTGACTCCAACTTACCAAAGCAGCCATCGTTGCTAAAAAACACGAACTCATGGAAGATGCCTCCACAGGTCTATACTCTTTAGAACCAGGAACGAAAAATAAAATGACAGTAATGAAGGAAGAATTGTACTCAAGGTGTTTCCCTTCTTTTCTTTTATTTTTATAAAAGAAAAAACTATTAGAAAAAAAAGAGGATACAAAGAGGAAATAAATCCTCAGAAAAAACAACAAAGAACCAACAGAAATAAAGCAAAACAACAAACAAAATATGAAGAGAGCTCTCCAATCCTGTGAAAAAACTACCAAGGAATCCTCATGAGAATAAGCCATGTCTTGATAACAACAAACAGGTCAAGGAAATAAATTTCTCCCATAGCATGACAAATTAGGTCCGTGATACCCTCTAAACCTTATCAGTAGAAATTGCTCCAATTTTGTAGGATACATACAAGGTTCGTCAGATTCTACAACGTAGCTTAAGGCAGGGAGACTTAAAAATAATTGTGTGGTTGTATCTAAATTGCAACATGTGGTAGCACATGTATTACAAATTTGCAGTGTATATTAGCAACTAATCATTACTAACTACTGCTATCCAGATACAAAAATCAACATCAAGAGGTGTTTTGAATGTCAATGGGGATTTTCAAGAAGGAATTTAACTAATGTTGGAGAATAGATGAGAGACTAGAAGAAAGATATGCAAGAGAACATACCAAAAGAATATCAAATCCCCTATACAAGTTAGAATGTCTAAGAGGAAAAACAAACAAGAATAGAAGGAACTCCAATTGAGAATTTTCTCTATGACTCAAGTTTCTAGGAAATGGGAGTTTAAAGAAATAACTGATCATTATAAAAATTTAGGATAGGAGAATGATGGGGAAAAAATGAGAGACACGAGAATAAATGCCTTCGAAAAAGAAATATCCCTGCCTAATATTCTCCCAAAAATCTAATACGATCATTGTTACTTTTAAGGAAGTCAATGGACTAAGCAAGGCATACCCCAGAAAAGAGTTTCCAAGGACCTAAAATGATGCAATTATGGCCGGATTGGCATTTCACTGATTTCAATGTGTTTATGCTCCCTCTATAAGCTTATGCCATTAACAAATCAAAACAATATTTTGGACACTTATTTGTTTAAGACAACACCCCGCATCAACCACGGACTGACCTTTTTCTTCAACATGAAAAAATAGAAGGAAAGGAGTATAGGGAATCCTCCATTAACAAACAAACAAGGAAACCAAAAATAACAAGATAAAATATGAATACAAAAATGCTCATCAGTTCCTATGTAAGTCTGCCAATTACCAAAGACTCCAACAAGAAAATCATTATCCAAATATTAGACTGAAAAGCAACCTACTACTGAAGCACACCTTAGGTTGGAGGTTTTCCTCCGAAATTTGACCACTCATTTTTAACCATAAAACAGAACAGGAAACCTAGCAAATCGCCATAAAAATTAATTTCTTGGCTCCCAACAAATCCTCAGAACTTAACCATTAGGAGATAAGGACTTCTTAGATCTACAGTCGAAGCTTGGGCAATGTAGAAATAAATGTGCAGCTGTTTCTGAATCAGAAAATCACATCACACAGATTAAGAGATCAAGCATTTAGGTCTAATCCACAAGATATCATTAGTATTAAATATTAATCATTTTATGTATCACTGTCTAAATAAGGGATTTTCCCTTCAAGGACATTGTAGATTTATAAAGATTCTAGATAAAGAAGTTAAGTTTGGAGAACAGGTGACAAAACTGGATGTAAGAAACAGCCAACTCAAGAAGCATCAAATGGGACGTCGGTTCAGCTCAGAAGTATCTGTCACCCAAGTTTCTAGAAAATAAAGATTCCAATAATTATTGGCATTCAGTATAGATGAGTGCTGCAAATAATGGAACCTCTACTATTCTCCCTTCAAGCAAACAGTACGAAGTCTTTCATAATCATAACATTCCAGTCTGCTATGCAATTATATAACTGGAATTCTAAACAAAACATGTAATAAAAATGGAGACAATGTACTCAGTGTATTCGGCATTGCCACTGGAGAACAGAGACAATAGGAAACTAGTATGCATTCAATATTTTGAAATCTGATTTTCAGATATAAAAAGAAGATACTTTCATTCCTTTAATGCAGTTATATTTTCGCATTACATATTGATTGTAGATGAAAGCTAGGGAAGAGCTAGCATGTTTTCTTGGAGACAACAAGAGGATAGAAAAACTAATAGTAATTCTGTAGCCAAACATATAGACTGTAATAAATTAGATTTAGAAAGTTGTACTAAGAAAGACTGATGTTGTAATAAGGTTATACAGGTCATTGCATTTAGCGTAGAGGGACAGACTAGTGATCACCAAATTTGAATTCTTTTGCTGAGGTTTTGGGTCTCGAGGAAGGGGGAGGGGAACCTAGATACAGGAAGAAAATGAACGGAACAGAAATTCTCATGAAACTCTTCTTAAAATGCTAAAATAATTATCAGAGAAACATTTCTTTGACTTGGATTCATAATGCATAGCCATAAAGAATCCAAGTGTACAAGATAGAATCTTCTTGTGTGTGAAGGTAAAGCAGTCTAGCAAGTATTTTCAGTTTCTTTACTAACAAGAGGTCCAACAGAGATTCTATACCTTGAGCAATTTCACACTGCTGCCTAGAAAGCCTATTACAGATAAGGAGGAATACAAGATCGATTTTTCTTTTTCTAGTTTTCTTCAGGTTAAGTGTTAGTTAACAAGAAGCTGATACTTACATAAAATCCAATAGTTTTAAGCTTTTTTACCAACAGATAGCAAATTCAAACAGCTTCCTGGAAAGCCTATTACATGCAAAGAAGGGATTCAAAAACAACTTTTCTTTTCTTGTTTCCTAGGGGTGGTGATGGCTAATGAGAAGCTAATATTTACATAAAATCCAACTATAGATGCACAATTTTGCCAATGAGAAACCTTCAATTAACCATAGGAGATAGGAATAAATGAAACTCAAGCTAAAGAAAGAGCGAGATTAGCATATGTGCCATACCACAATTAAAAGATATTATAAAGCAAAATGTCTTTTAATTGACACAATAGATAAAACGTCATCTACTGCACTATCAACCCAATATGAGCTTTTAAGTACAACTTCAAGAAGCATCTAATAGACAATTTCCCATGGCATTCATTGTAGATAGCTCTTAAAACCATGAACCAATCATCTAGAAAGTTGCAGCCCAAGATACCAGTTATAAGATTGCTTAACAGGTAAAGGAAATCTATCTGTGCCCTTGAGCTCGCTGCATGTCATATGCACCCCAAGCAGCAGGTCCAGGTCCATACTGAGGGAAATTATCCACACCAGGCTGTACCTGAAATTTGCCAGTATCAGCAAAGAATAACATCCAAATCAACCCGAAGGTCGCAAGAGTATTAAGTAAGCATATGTTGTGTAGACAATAATTTCCACCATATAAAATCAAATACATTTTAGGGGTGCAGACAAACTAAGCTATTTGCAGGCTATACATTACAATCTTGTCATCCACAGATAACCAACTGCCAATTTCACACTGACCAAATTGAGAGACTGAATGTAGCAATGTGCAGGTTAAATCGGGTGGTAGTGTTAGGAATACATGGTGGAAATAAAGAAAAGATGAATTCTCCACCAAGGGTTTCTTCTTCACAAATGGTTTCCACTTTCTTACGAAGTTTCTAATCCTCTGAATGCCTTATTCCCCCTATAAATCTAATTGATCCTTTCTATCTAACGAATCTACCTGTCCCTAGCTATTTTTCCTTCCCCTTGTCTTAATTCTTAACAGTACCACCCCATGAAAATTCAAGATCATCCTCAAGGTTGGAATACAAAAACAGGAAAATACACTTCTTTTGACATCATTGCAGTTTCCAGAGAATGACCAAATCCTTCCAACACAGAGTATAACTTTGATCTCCATAATTTCCACTACGATGGCCGACTTTAATGGCAGCAGCCATGGTTGTCAAACTCACATATTAACTCATAAGCTTGTGAGTTTATGAATTTGGGGGTGACAACAGGTTAACTCGCATGTATAGAATCATTTCAACATGGACTCGGTTGAACTCAAGCAAACTTGGTCAAACTTGGATAGACTCGCAAGTCTAAGCCCAAGTGAATGGGTTCAGCTTGTAACTGAAATTTCCATCCCCAAATGACACTACTTGATTAGAGTTCCTTCATTTTTTTATTTGTTCTCTATTTGCATCTCCAGCAAGAAACTCCAGCACCTCCAAGCCCTCAATATGCAACAAGCCCCTGCTGTGTTGTGGAAATAATTGCTTATTTTTCAAAAGCCTTCTCTAAAAGCTGGTAAAAATAAGAGATTATTCCTCTAAAATAAGTAAACAATACCCTCATGAGCTCAAGCTCACAGACAGCCAGCAGTATTTCTGGTCATTCACAACATTTTCCAATACCCACACTGGTCACCGGCATGTCCTGCTACTCAACCTCAACCTTGCACTTCTACCCAGTCCTCACTCTCTATTCATAACCCTGACATTAGTTATGGTTTATGAACATTAGTTTTGGATAATTTTATATTTTAAAGCATTTCCTTGCGGAAAGTATAAATTATTTATGTTGGATCTATAATCTCAGCATAGCAGCCATCCCACTGTCCTGCTATATCATTTTTCAGGTCAGCCCCTTGCTCAGCTATTCCGGATTCGAAAACTATGAACCTAATCCATTAAAATATTATTATGGTCAATGGATAATTTTTCCACCTCTAACATGAATAACCATTCACAAATTCAAGGTTTCATTAATACTTATCAAGGTCATTTCCACCCTATACAACTGAACTACCGAACAAACAATATAAAGATTTATCAAGAAATGTCAAATGCAAGTGATTTGCTGAGAAATGAAAACCAACAGCAACCCTTCAATTCAGGCTGGTTCCACTCAGTTCTGCTTAAGACCAAATGCATATTATAAGGTCCACTCTCTCAAGATATATTTGAGAAGTGGCAATACTTACTGAATTCATGCCATAAATGGCAGGGTAAGGATTTCCAGCATATCCAGCCTCAGCACTGCCATAATTTGCATTATACCCTGGACCTACAAATAATATCAAAGCAAAGGACAGCAAACAAAGTAAAACTAAGAGCATTAGTAGACTTAAATTCCACAAAAAGAAGCAAGATTGTGGTCAATTACAACAGCATAAACCCTATCACACTAGGGGAGGTCAGCTTCATGCATTACACAACATCATTGGGCTTGGTTAAAAATCAAACTTTCTGAAATATTAATAAGCACAAATTCCAATCTACTATGTAGTCGGCCAGATATAGTGATCTCTTAAAACATGAAAACAAAAGCTTATCACACAAGGAAGAACAGAAGCAGACCCAATGCCATTAGATGTCACAAATTGTCATGATCTATCTCATCAAGTATATCATATCACACATAAAACTGCATACCTGAATTCCCAGCTGCTGCAGCAGCCCGTGCTCTTTTTTCTGCATTTGCAATCTCTGCACGAAGTTTCTCCATCTCCCGAGCCATTGCAACCAACTTCTTCTCCATCACTTGACCATGTTCATAGTTTTCTGCAAACCCTTTCTTTTCATACTCAATGGCAGCCCTAAAAGCCAAGAGGCAATTAAAACAAGAGCAACAATAATATAGGATCAGGTTCATGGTAAAACCTTTCAAGTGACCAACACATCCACCATCCAGAACATAATCTAAAATCAAAAGAATGTGCATTTATAAAATCCCATCATTGAATATGTTTTCAACTGTCATACATACGATTCAATATTCACCACAACACAAACTAGAGTCACAGCAACATAAATCAAAAAATAACCATATATCAACCGTTGCAGAGAGTAATATTAACCTTAACCATAATTAGACTATCATAAGCATGGTCTATATAACCTTGCTTCAAAATGAGATAGCTACTACCTTGCACATTGCAACTCTTGTTTCATGGCCTCGACATCGGCCCTCAACGCCGGCAACCGTTTCGCATCTGCAGTCATCCGGGCCAAATCCTGCGTCATGGCCTGCACCTGCCCAGACAAGTCCTGCCGGACGGCGGTGAGCTCCTTGATGTCACCGTGGACCTGGAGAAGCTCGGCCCGGGCGGCCTCAGCGTGGCGGAGCTCGGCCTCGAGCTGGGCCGACTTGTCGTAGAGCTCCCTCACTCGGGCCTCAGTGTCGGCCCGGAGGGAGTCCCTGAAGTGCGCCATGCGCTGCAGCTCGTGCTGGGCCGCCTCGAGCTCCTGCTTGAGGGCGACGTGGGTGGCGGCGAGGCGCTGGTTGTCGCCGAGTAGGCCCTGGATTTCCTGGTGCTGGGCCGCGAGACGCTCCTCGATGATGGCCGCGGGGTGGAGCGGAATGGGCCGCGGGCCCAGTCCTAACTGAGAGTCTCGGAAATCTTCTAGAAGCGCCGGGTGAGGAGGGGGAGGGACATGCCCCACTACCCCTAGGGCTCTCGCGCCGAACACAGGATCGTGAATCGATGGAGACAGCCCTGCGTGCGGAGGAGGAGGAAGGGGCTGCCCGCGGTTCCGGCTCGACATCGGTGAAATTCAAAGACTCTTGAAAGAAAAAAGAACTTGCAAATTTAAAGAGAAAAATTTAGAAACTAGCGTATCCAATGGTAGTGTGAAGGAGAATGGCGAGGAGGGAGGAGGGGATGTTAGTTTATGGAGTGAAGAGTGGGTGGAGAAATGGCAATGTTGGGTGAGAAGAAGGGGAAGTACGGGAAGCCCTACATGCGATGGTTGACGATGGAAGAGAGTACTGTAGTCTCCATTGCACTCCCCGGTAGATAGGCGTTTGGGCCAGAACCACCATCTAGTCAGCCCATACTTTCTCACCTTTTTTTTTTCAATTTTTATTTGCTTAAAATTAATTTCTTGTTAACATTTATATATATATATATATCTTAAAAATTAATTTATAAAATATAAAAAAAATTAAAATTTTAAAAATTAATTTTTAAAATATATATTTATATATATACACGAATATGAACAAATAATATATTTTACACACTCACTTTTAAAATGCATTTAAAAAAAATAAAAAAGTGCAAAAAAGTATTTTTACTTTTTATATTTTTAACATCTTTATTAATATATTTAATAAATTAATTCATAAAAAAGATAACAATTGTATCTTGATTTATTCTAATCGTCTAAGTATAGCAGTGGTCTTGATACCTATATAAGAATGTTTGTCGATAACCACTGGTAAGTTAGGATGATCACGTAACACAAGACTTTACTTAAAAATTAATGGTCAATCTTCTTAAAACTTTAAGCAACCTAAATCTAAGGAAAAATAATTTCATAATACTAAGAGCAAATAATGAAGAAGCCTTCTTTGACAACAATTCATCATCCAAATTAAAAATAGCCAAGATAGAAGAGAGTACATAATTGGTTATGCTCATTATTAAGAAAAGTGAAGTTTATAAAAGTCAATATTTTGGTCCAAAAATGAAGAAGAAATTCATATGTTTGAATATAGGTATCTAGGAACTCGAACGATAGTATTATTAGCATACTAGAAGAAGAAAAAATTAAAAAACATATAAGAAAGGGGTTCAATTTATACATATAGGACTTATCGAAGTCCCTGTAAAACCAAATTTTGTGCTAGGAATTAGTATTCTTGTACTCATAGTTTTAAGAGATATAAGATTCAAACAATTTAAAGATTCACTCATAGCCACTCTAGAAAGCAAATGTCATGATGGACCCGTATTTTTCAATTGCTATATGAACTTTTCAATGAATTTAAAAAATGAATATAGTCCTGAAACCTTAAAATTACATATAAAAACTCTAGATAATATACTAGAAGAAAATTGTGACCCATACCAAGTAATTTATAAAACCTATTATAAGGTCACAAAATTAGATTACAACTTTAGAGTTTTAAGAAAATCACTTAAAGATGAGACAATCTTAATAGAGGCAAATCTTAAGAAAACCAAAGTCCAAGCTCTACATAAACTGAAACATGAAGAAATAATATTAAGGGTTCCTCTATAATGTTATTACAAGATGTGATAGAACAACTAAAGGTCAATAATACCCAAATTAGAGAAATAATACAAAAGAGATTATGGTCAGAATAAGAATGTACAGATCTTCGTCCATAAGGTTAACAGAACCACAACAATATAAGGTAGAAAGTTCACATCATTCCGTAGATAACTCCTCAATTAATATAGATCTAACACTAATAAACAACCAAACTTCAAAAGTAACACTTCCAATATATGAGGATAGATCAGACTACTCTCCCATGGCTTCACAAATATTAAATACTATCACTAAAATTGAACTATTTCAAATAGACAAAGAATGGATAAGAAATGACTTTGAAGCATAATACAATAAAAAGGAAAGAGAAGAATTTTTTAAAACCTTTTCGAAAGACAAAACTATACAAGTAAGGAAACTATTTTATGAATATTTAGAAGAAAACGAAGTTAACCTTTATTTCTTCGATTGGATTAGAAATTATTATAAAAATAGAAGTATTATAATATGTCATATAAATAAAACCACCACTAGATGGAAAACCTTAACAGGAAAAATAGTAGAAGCCGAATACCTCCTCAAGAAAGTATCAAAATAAAACTATCAGAAAGCACTTTAGCAGAAACAGGATCCTACAAAGACATAGGAATAGAAGGCAAAGTTGAAAAAAATGGATATAAAAAAGGTATATGAACAATTAAACTATTCTAATATTATGTTAAACACTATGAGTAAATAATTAGTAAGAATGAAACATAAAACTGAAGCCAGTAGTTCTAACAACATTAGAAATTATATTTCAACCCCTATAATAGAAAAACCAATATACAAAATTACTAGTACCCGAGAATCATTCAAATTAGAAAGCACTCTAGAATTAGACATAGATAAACTAAAAGAAAGAATAAAAAAATTAGGATTGGAAAAATAGACTATCAATGTTATAAACTCAAATAAATAAGATAAATTTCAGAAACAATAATTATTCTAAGACTAGAAATTATTATTCAAGACCTACCCCCGTAGATGTAAGTTTTGAAGAAAGAATTCAATTTGTACAAAATAGATTTTCAAGGACTGACATAGTAGAATGGAACTTAGATGAACTAAGTGAACAAGTTATACTAGATATAACCTGTCAAATGACTATGGCAACAACTGCCTACAAAACTAAAGGGTTGTCAGATAGGAGTGCCGCCCAAGCCATTATACGAGGATTCACAGGACAACTAAAAGGATGGTGGGCAATTTTTTATCAGGACATGAAACGAAATTAATAATAAACAACATAAAAAAATGAATCACACGAAGAAGACACAACCACCACATTAATATTTACAATTATTAAAAATTTCATAGGAGATCCAAGTATCTTTCGAAAAAGAATAGGAGCACAATTAGCCAACCTAAGATGCCCTACCATGTCTGATTATAGATGGTATAAGGTGTTTTTATATGGAAAGTAATGATAAGAGAAGATGCGTCTGCACCATATTGGAAAGAAAGATTTGTAGCAAGCCTTCCAAGACTCTTCGTCAAAAAAGTAATTCAAAAATTACAAACCCATTTTGGATCACAAATTTCCTACGAGCAACTAACTTTTAGACAACTCCATAACACAATAATAGAAATAGGAATACAAATATGCACTAATGCAAAAATACAAAATAGTATAAGAAAAGAAAAACTAAATAATATAAAGGAATTAGGAACGTTTTGCCAACAATATGGAATGGAACCCTTAAAAGCTCCAAGTAGGAAGCATAAAACACAATTGAAAAAACCCATAAGTAGGCAGCAAAAACCTTCTAATTTTCATAAGACATCTAATTTTAGGAAAAAAATAAGCCTTTTAACCAAAACAACAATTATAAAAAGAATAAGCCCAAAAGAACAACTAAAAGAGATAATGTATGTTGAAGATGTAGGAAGTCAGGACATTATTCTAAAAATTGTCAAGTGCAAAAAAATATTAATGAAATAAAAGATGAAGAATTAAAACAGACCCTACTAAACATTATGATAATTCTTACCCTAATCCTAAAATAGAAGACGATGAAAATTTTGAAGAAAATACACACGATAATGAAATATATCAAATAGATAATAACTCGACGGAAGAATCCGACAACCCTGAAGAAGAAGAAAATTGCTGTCTAAGACCAAGGTTATGTAATTGCAAAAACTGTACAGAAAAAATAATAAATATGCTAACACACAACCAAACCACCACCTTAATCTTCATTATTGACAAATTAGAAGATTCCCCACTTAGAGAATAATTCCTATTACAATTGAGTGAATTAATTAAAAAAGAAGAGCAGAATGTAAGGGAAATTAAACCATTAGAAATAAAAAAAGTATATGTAAGATTTAAACAACCTAAAGAAAAGGTATCCATAAAAGAACTATAAAATGAAATAAAAACACTAAAAAAAAACAATGGACATAAAACAACAAAATATCTCTTTAGAATATAGGTTACTTCAACTAGAAAGAGAACAGATAATCTCAGAACAACAGAAGACAGAAAAAGACATTACTATAGAAACAGACTCTTTTATTAACCTATTAAGCTTAATAATTGTCCATAAATGGTGGTGTGAAATCACCTTGGTAATAAAAGGAGAAAGTTTTGATATGATAGCATTAATAGACTCGAGAGCATATGTAAACTATATACAAGAAGGCTTAGTTCCCATTATCTATTATGAAAAAACTGCAGAAAAGACTTACTAGTGCAAATAAATCGAAGATGCTAATAAACTACAAACTAACAAATGCAAAAATAAGATATGCTTTACCATCTCTTTCGTATTAGTCAAAAATATGTGCAAATGAATCGAAGATGCTAATAAACTACAAACTAACAAATGCAAAAATAAGATATGCTTTACCATCTCTTTCGTATTAGTCAAAAATATATCCAACCAAATAATATTAGGAACTCCCTTTTTGTCCCTCCTATACCCATTAGAAATAACAAAAAAAGGAATAATTACCAACGTAATACATGAAAACCCTATCTACTTTGAATTCCTACAACCACTTAGAACAAAAGAATTAAATCTCCTACAAGAAGTTTCAATAACTAAAATAAATTTAAATAACAAGAAACAAGAACAAATAAAAATGCTAAATAAAGAAATCCAGTATAAAAGAATAGAGGAACAATTACAGGCTGTAAAAATTCAAGATAAGGTAAAATCCTTACAAGAAAAAATGTTAAAAGAAATATACGATACCAATCCTATCACATTTCACCATAGAAAAATGTATGAAGTAACTTTACCATATGAAGACGGATTTAATGAAAAAAATATACCAACAAAAGCTAAACCAATTCAAATGAATCATGAGTATTTAAAATACTGTAAGTAGGAAATTCAAAAATATTTAGATAAAGAACTTATTAGACCCTCAAAGTCCTCTTAAAGTTGCTCAAGGTTTTATGTTATGAAAGCCTTCAAATTAGAACGAGGAGCCCCAAGACTAGTAATTAATTATAAGCCACTAAATAAAGTACTTAAATGGATATGATACCCCCTATCTAATAAACCCGATTTAATCAAAATATTAATACTTGCCACAATATTTTCTAAATTTTATATGAAATTTGGGTATTGCCAAATATCCATCAAAGAAGAAGATAGATACAAGACAACTTTTGTTGTCCCCTTCAAACATTATGAGTGGAATCTAATGCCGCAAGGATTAAAAAATGCTCCTAGTGAATTTCAAGAAATCATGACTAACATTTTCTATCCATACATGGATTTTACTATTGTATATCTTGATGATGTATTAGTATTCTCCAAAGGGATTAATCAACATATATTACATCTAAAAAAATTTATAGAGATTATAAAAACTAATGGACTAGTAGTATTAGCCATAAAATTGAGCATATTCTAAACAAAAGTAAGATTTCTAAGATATGAAATATATAAAGGAACAATAACTCCAACTAAAAGATCATTAGAATTTACAGAAAAGTTTCCAAATGAAATTAAAGATAAACCCCAATTACAAAGATTTCTAGGATGTTTAAATTATATCGTAGACTTTATTCCCAATATTAGAACTATGTGCACTGCACTATACAAACGTCTTAGGAAAAATCCTCCCCTATGGACAGAAGAAATGATCCAAATAATAATAAAAGTCAAAATCGTAGTTAAGAGCCTTCCATGCCTTGGAATTCCATACCCATCAGCATCACTAATAGTAGAAACCGATGCCTCTGACCTTGGATATGGAGGCATTCTCAAACAAATCCTTCCTCAATCTACAAAGGAACAGGTTGTCAAATACCACTCAGGCACCCGACATCCTGCCCAAAAAAATACTCAACAATTAAAAAGGAAATCTTATCAATAATACTATGCATTTCTAAATTTCAAGACGACTTAATAAAAAATTCTTAGTAAGAACAAATTGTAAAGCAGCACCAAACTTCATCCAAAATGATATTAAAAATTTAGTATCAAAACATACTTTTGCAATGTGGCAAACTATTCTCTCTTGTTTTGATTTTGATATTGTCCATATAAAAGGAGAAAATAATATTTTACCTAACTTTCTCACTTGAGAATTTTTGCAATAAACCATCCAACATGAGCAAGAAGCCCATTACAAGTGAACATTGTGGTATACCAATAGACCATGTAAAAGCCAACCATGTAAAAGTTGGACCATCTGTAAAAGCCTCTCCATTAACCTCCAAGCCCTTTACCATGTCATAGGTAATTCAAAACAAGCCAACAACAAATACAAAAGAACCATCAAAATCAATCATACTAACCCAAAACAAGTTTTTTACCTTAAAACCATTAAAACTTTCCTCTTTGTTTACAAGCACACCATTAAGAGAAGACAACAAATATCATGAAAAATAGAATTCTGACCAATCTATACAATAGAAAAAAAAAAATGGTTCAACATTGATAGAAAAATTATGTATTAGAAGATCTTCCCAAAACCTTTCCATTACATCCCTATACATCCATAAAAAACTTGAATCTTTTATGAATTTATATTAGTAGACACAAAATCTATAAAACTTCACCATCATGAGGATCCAATTACCCATGAAATATCATTCTCAAAAATCAAGATTATAAAAGTAATTACTCTTAAAGAATGGAATCAGAACATGTATGAAACCAAATCTTTTAGTCGACAATTTTTACCTCAAAACTATAATTACTATGATTACATATATGCATGGCATCATGTATTATATTTATCCCCTAACCCATACTCATGGTTTTTCTAGATCCGTCGTGGAATCTCATTACAATTTTCCAAGTGGTTTATCATGTGGTTTATAGATGTCAATCCAATAATCGACATTCTTCCAAAACAAGCCTCTTTGAGATTTGAATACTTTAAAAGCAAAACACCATTTTTAAAAGAATATCAATTTATGGCTTATATAGCAACTATAAGTATTTGTTAGATCATGTCTTGGGATTATGATTCGGCAAAGCTAGTAAAAATACAAGCCGTACAATTTCTAGTGAGAGTTATAAAAATAAAATGGTGGAGCAACTTTGACCTCAATAAAATTAATAAAAAAGCAATTGATGATTGGCTAAAATATTCACAAACAAAGAAGATTAGCCCACCTGCCAACTGTACTTCAATAACAAGAAAAGAGGTTGAACGAGAATCCCAACTTTTAGCAGAAAAGAGACAAATAATAGCAGCATTAGCAGCAGCAACATCTGAAGAAGAATTCTAGCTGTCGCAACCGTAATTCCGACGAGACGACGAACTCGCTAAAATTTTGAAAATGAATGGTTTTGATGATGTGGAGTCGCCACCAAATTTTTGTTTAAGGGAAAAAGATTTGGAAAAACCCTGGATGAGATTTAGGTTCCTGAGTCGATTCACAGTAGGGAAGGTGTTAAGCACCCCACTACTGCTTAGAAGAACAGTACCTTATGAGTGTGTGATTATTTGAAAATGATTTGATCCCTTTTATTAGAGTGGAAATAAATAATTGATGGGGGTTAGCCTGACAGGACTTGATCCTGCTCCTACGTATTCCCCGGTGCAATGGGAAACTCAAGGCTTACGTAGTTCTGGTTTGTGAAGGCTTGACCTTCGAAAAGTGTTTTGAAAGAATGTTTGAAGATTTTGCTATTTGGAACGAAGTTTTATTTTTAGGAGGGATCTTCGGTCCACTCATGCACAAGGCCCGAGGCGGCTAAGGCAAAGACAGTGGGACCTATACGAAACTACTAAATGTTGAACAGCCAGGGAACCGCGTTCATTTAGGGAGCCCATCGCGTGAGACCTAGAATCCCACAAAATATTTAGGAAAAGATATTTATTTTGAAGAAGACCTCAAGTCCACTCATGCACAAGGCCCGAGGTGGCTAAGGCAGCACAAGGACCTATACGAACTACTGAATGTTGAACGACGGGTAAACCGCTAGTTCCCATTTAGAGCCCATCGCATGAGACTTAAAAAATCCCAAAATATCAAAAGATTTTTTTTATTTTTATTTTTTATTTTTGAAACAGAAATGAAATCACAATGGATGTAGGTCTTTGGATAAAAGAAGACTAAATTTTGAGGCAATTGAGGGTTTAATGTAATTTTTAGTAACTATGGGATTTTTATGAAATTTTATGAATTTTAGATTTTTTTTTGTAATTTTCTGGAAATTTTATTAATTTTCCTGGAATTTTTAATTTTTATATAATTTTCTGTTTTTTATTATTTATTTTGGAATTTTTATTAATTTTCCTATTTTTCTAGAATTTTCCTAATTTTCTGGAAATTTATTTATTTTCCTATTTTCTGGAATTTTTTTATTTATCTTTTAGGGTAAAATGGTAATTACGGGTTATGGGGTAGAACAGGAATTCTGGGATTTCCCTAGGGGTATTAGGGTAATTTGTGACTCAAGGACAGAATTGGAATTATTTGGAAAGATTAGGGTAATGTAGTAATTTTAGAAGTTGGGATAGATCTGGAATTTCTGGAAAAGGTTTGGGACTGTAGTAATTTTAGGCTGGCAGGGTATTAGGGGAAATGTTGTAAAAACAGTCCTCCATGGGGTTCGAACCCGCTTCCTTCCATGTGGCTCCAAGCGTGCCAACCACTTGAGCTAATTGTTTTTTAGCATATTCACTCTCTTTTAGTATTTGAAATACCCTGTACGAAATCTGCTGGAAGGCTATTCGAACCGGGGCAACGAGGTAGACAACCAAACTCTCTACCACTTGAGCTAAGTCTTTAACTTGTCATTGACCTACAGGGTATTGATTTAAGCAATTAGTAGATGACGCTGGAAATCAAATAAATAAAAGTGAACCTGGCGAGTCTCGAACCCAAGCCTCGAGGGGTTTACAAGCAGTGTCCTTACCACTGGGCCAAGCCATTAGTGATACTTTCTTTTAACACCAAATTTTATTTTACAGGGGATCCTTAATGCACATTATAGGCAGGGCCTTCGTGCATAGGATTTACTTGCCTTTACAAACTGCTTTGATCTCCCTTTGGCCAAGGAGCCATGGAGGGCATAACTTGAAATTAAGTCTGCTTATGTGCCCAGACCAAGCTCAATACTGTAGCCTAAATCTGATTTTCTAGCATTTTGACTCTAGGCAAAGGCAACTTGCTGCTCCTTTATTCTTCTAAGTTTGGTGCTGTTACTCTTACATGATTAGGGACTTTTCTTACTGGCTTGATCAGGACCTTTCCTGTTTACTCGGCTTTCACATTAACCTAGCATTCTGCAATATGCTCAGTGTGGTGTCCTTGGTTCTCTTTTAAGTTCAAACTCCACCACCTAGTAATAATCTCCCCTACTTGCCTCTGCACCAAGTCTCGTTGGATTAGGCATTGGTTCTATACTAAGTGTGTCATTGTGACAGGTTCAGGGGGTCTCTTTGGTTTCGGTTTTATCCTTTGTTAATTGGATTTCCTAAACCTGCTTACTTCCTCTCCGGCTTATAATCCTAAGACTATGCTTGTTACTGTTGGCCATTACTGAATTCACCTCTCACACTCACTTATGCCTTGGACTGGTGCTGTTAGCCCACTGATATAGAGGGCTTTCTGTTAACTCGCCCAGGGTCTTCTTGCAATTTGAATGGTTCCTAACCAGTAATAAGTGCACCTTATTGATGTGTCAAGGCAATGGACATGGATTAAATGCTGCCCAAATCATTGAACCAATTAATATCTTCCCTTTAGCAGTTACTGGATATGGGCTTGTGAAGGAAATGTTATGGTGGAAATGACAATTCTCATTTTCTATCTATGTGGAGCCTGCCTAGCTTAGTGTAGGACCCCTCGGATGGGTTCTTCTACCAATAGGATTACCAACCTAGATTTCGGTAGAAGGATGAATCTTATGAATATTGAGTGAAGGCTTAACGGTAGTTCGCTTTAGCCACAGTTTGATGAGGAGCGGGTCTATGCTAGTCCTCCTATGGTTGTAAGGCTAACTTCACCAAATCTCGTAAGCGACCTAGACCTTCTTAGCCAACTAGTTATATCCCCATATTTACCAGGACATATTTTAGTGACAATACTCTTAGAATGTTAGTTCTCCGGTACAAAAGCTCGCTCATACAAGCCTGGATGAGCCGAACTATTACCTACTTAAAATTCCACAAATGTAGGCTAACACTTTTGAATTATTATCCACTCTTTTTACATTAATTGACGACACTTACTGCCTTAAATATCTAATTGGAGGCCATCTAAAATGTTTTGCTGTGATGAGCATTTTGCAAAGGCAGTTAGTCCAATACATGGTATTATGACATTCCTGATACATCATGACTCTTTGATGCAATGCCATGAACTAGTAATATGCTTCAATTTAATTCAAGAGCCAACAACAAGATAAATGAATCCATTTTGCTAATTTCAAAGGTAACATCGAGACTTTCATTATATGTGACTTAATTCATATGGATTCTATCAAGATGAACATTTGAATTACTCATGCATTCATTTCTCCTAATCATCAACAACAGCTAATCACTAAAATAATCATAGCAAGAGTTAACAGGAGATACATTGATTAAGCGTATGAATCAAGTAAGAATGCTAACCTGATTTGATGCTAAGAGACAAAACTTCTCTCAATCAAGGTTGAAGCTGGTTGCTAGAACGCAATTTGCCACCACAGAAGATTAGAGAGAAATCCTTGTTAGGTGATGGACTTGTTCTCCCCCCTCCCGCCAAGAGAATCCTAATTAGCTTCCAACCAGTGGCTGATGCCAATGGCCAACACTTACTAATATAATTGGCTCAACACCTAACATCCCCAGTTACAAGAACAGTTTTGTGACCTGTGATCCATTTGACATTAAAATCCAAGGGTGCAAAGTCATCTTGCCAGAATTTTGCATTAGGTACGGCCAAGGCTCCTTTTTACACTAATTTGTGAATTGTACCGAGCCATTTACAAAGACCGATTCGATTCGATTATGACAATCCATTTGTTAAACTCTTGCAGGAAAAACTTGCTGCTATGGTTAACCTGTAATTGATTTGTTTTTGCATTAGCCAAGGGTACTATAACAGGTGTTTATCCTGATTGCTTGCTGCCTGCGACCATCTAATCTAACTTGGTCCCTAATGCAAGCATTTTAAAATCACTCCTATGCAAGGTTTTACGATAGTTAATTGATCTGACTTCTGATGACCTGAAACAGGGAGCAACATGTGACCTGATGTCATTGTAATTCGGAGGCATGAGTTGGGCACCTACCTAATTTCCTTCTCATATCAGGCCTAACTCAAAATTCCCTACACTGGTTTTACTGATTTTGGTCAATAAAAAAAACTAGTCCTGATATGATAGAACCTACTTGGTGTGCCTTTGCTCAATGTTCTTATATGGTGCAACCTAGAGATTGGAGTTTTATCATGAGTTTCCTAGCTAACAGTCCTATGCTGTGCCTGGGCAACAGGACTACTGATCAGCTCAAATGCTAGACTAACTGGAACTTATAATCTCACCAAGAAATATGTCTTTGTTCAATTACTGGATCAGATTTTCCGTAAATTGAACTACTTTTACTCTGTTTAAAGATCCTAGCCTGTAGAACCTGGAGCTGGAATAAACTCTGAATGGCCCCTGGACCTGTGACCTGTGAATACTCACAGCCTGTAGTCCTCAATGGTTCATACTCGGGAATTTTGTACAGTTGTTGGCTTTGAGTTAATAAGACATATAGAGTCATCATCACCCTCTCGTTCCTTTCCTAAAGAAACTAACCTAGGAGAATGTTGTTGATTTCCTAAAAGGAAGAGGACCTAGGCTGGGTAAGATTTATGGAGTCACAACCGAATCATGCTTTCTATGTATTCCAAGCATATTCCAAACTTCTGCATAGACTAAACAGCGTGCAATTGTTACACTAATGATCCACAGTGAGCAAGATGCAGTAATAAATGCAATGACTATGTGATGAACCAGAATTGCACGGATGGAATATAAGCAATGGATCATTTCAGCAGTGAATTGAGAAGGAACTAATTAATTCAAGCGATTTGAATCAAGAATCACAAACGCGGTCAGGATTATTAACTTAAATCATTCTAACCGAACCAATCCAAACAAGGCTAAATCAAGAATTCGCAAACATGATCAAGATCCTCAACAACAACAGCCTTCATTCCAATCATCATTCCAAAACTACCAAATTAGCTTATGAATTTGGGTTCCGAAGTAACAGAAATTCGACTAACCTTGTTTATACTTGGGGATGCATCCTTGTCTTCATGTTGATTCTCAAATCAGACGAGCTCCCTTTTCCTCTCAGCAGGACGTATTACCTTTGTGGCTCGGATCGTGAATCCGCCTAGGATGAAGTCGATTTGTTTGAGTGCGAAGTTTTTTTTTCTACCGCAACAGTGGTAGAATGATGCTCAATCAAGAAATCTGGCTCTCTCTTTCTCCGCTTGGTTGAGTCGAGCAGATAGGTGATGGAAACTCTTCAAGAAACACCAATGTTCTCCTTCTCTTTGCTGCAATTGCGGATTACCGATGCTTGTGCCAACTTCTCTTCACTCAAAGATGACCTCGAAACCTCACCCAACAGGTCAATGACTCCCCAAAAATGGAGTCCATCCTCCCCCAGGAAGACCAAGATCCAGAATCTATCCCTCCAGAAAGAAAAAAACCAAAAAGATCCTCAAGAGAATCCCCCCTTCTTCTCCATAACCTCCCCACGCTTTTTTTTTTTTTGTTTCTGTTTAGAATTAGTTTTTCTATTCCTATCTGTTAATTCAGTTAATCCCTCATTTTATTCATCACCTTTTCTGCTGTTTTCAACATTTTTCTTTTTGTATTTTTCTGTTTTTTTTTTGTATTTTAGATTTTCAATTTTAAAATCTGTTTGTTTTTCTTTATTTATATTTTTTTTTATTTTCAGATTTTGTTATTTTAATTAGTATTTTGTTTTTATATATTTTTTTCGCCATTATTTTTTTTTTTTGTTTTTACTATTTTTTGTTTTCTTTAATTTTTGTAACTCTTGATTTATTTTCCAAATTTTCTTATCCCTTTTTCTTTATTATTTTCTTTTAATTCCAGATGTTTTGTTTTAATTCCAGTTTTTTTTTACTTTTTTTATTTATTTTTTAGTTTCTTGATTAATTTTAATGGTTGTGGGCTTCGGACATAAATGGGTGTTTACAGTTTGCCCCTCTTTACCTATTTTCCTACCCGATAATGTGAGAAATGATTCTCTGAATTATCGAAGTAGGAAATGAGTAAAGACGTGAACACCTTATGTCCGAGGCGGTTTTTTTTGAAGAAGTCCAAGCAGCACCAGCCGCCTTGAGCTTAAAGAGGACCCCACGGATGCCTGAGGAGCGGTGGTTGAGTGACTTTACCAGTTTCGTGTTGTGATGCTGAAATTATAAGAGACTAAAAAGTATAGGCCTACAAAGACGTCGACTGCCAAGCAATAAACTAACCGGGATGGATGGCCTCACAACATAGGCCGAGCGAAGAATCTAAACTACCAGCGGTTCGACAACATAGGCCTGAAAGCAATAAATCTAAACTACATGGCGGCCTGACAACATAGGCCTGAAAGCGGTAAATCTAAACTATATGGCGCCGACAACATAGGCTCCGAAACGGTAAATCTAAACTATATGGCGGCCTGACAACATAGGCCTGAAAACGGTAAATCTAAACTACATGTCGGCCTGACAACATAGGCCTGAAAGCAGTAAATCTAAACTACAGGATGGCCTGACAACATAGGCCTGAAAGCGGTAAATCTAAATTACAGTGGCCTGACAACATAGGCCCGAGCGATAAATCTAAACTACAGGTGGCACGACAACATAGGCCTGAAAGCAAGAAATCTAAGATCTGGGTGGCCCGACAACATAGGCCCGAAAGGAAATCTAAACTACAATGGGTTCGACAACATAGGCCTGAAAGCGATAAATCTAAACTACTGAGGGTGGCTCGACAACATAGAGCCTGAAAGCGGTAAATCTAAACTCTGACGCTCGACAACATGGGCGCTGGCGTTGAAAGAAATCTAAGCTACGGCTCGACAACATATGGGCCCGGCGATGAAATCTAAACCTACGGCTCGACAACATAGGCCTGGCGATAAATCTAAGATGCAATGCTTTAGCGACAACATAGGCCGGTGAGCGTAAACGAAGGATGCAATGCTTTAGCCTCGACAACATAGGTTAGGGAGAGGAAGGTAAAGATGCAATGCTATGGCACGACAACATAGACAGTGATGGGGAAAATAAAGATGCAATGCTATGACGGCGACAACATAGGCCGGTGGCGGAAGGTAAAGATGCAATGCTATGGCACGACAACATAGACGGTGAGCAGAATGCAAAGATAACGCTATGGCCTCGACAACATGGCCAAAGAGCACCTAATGTAAAGATGTAATCTTTATGGCTCGACAACATAGGCCGGTGAGCAAGAATGTAAAGATGCGATGCTACGGCCCGACAACATAGGCCAGTGAGCAAGAATGCAAAGATGTAATGCTATGGCCTGACAATATAGGCCAGTGAGCAAGAATGCATAGATGTAATGCTGGCCCGACAACATAGCGGTGAGCAAGAATGCATAGATGTAATGCTATGTTCCACAACATAGCCGTTGAGCAAGAATGTAAAGATGCAATGCTATGACCGACAACATAGGCCGGTGAGCGGGAAGGTAAAGATGCAATGCTATGGCCTGACAACATAGGCCAGTGAGCAAGAATGCAAAGATGCAATGCTATGGCCTGACAACATAGGCCAGCGAGCAAGAATGCAAAGATGCAATGCTGTGGCCTGACAACATAGGCCAGCGAGCAAGAATGCAAAGATGTAATGCTATGGCCTGACAACATAGGCCAGTGAGCAAGAATGCAAAGATGCAATGCTATGGCCTGACAACATAGGCCAGTGAGCATTCTACCTTGCGCTTGAAGGTTTTTTGGCACTTGATGATTATTTTTGAGGCGACTTGGGCAACCATTTTGCCCCATTTTGGAAATTTCTTGATGACTGAGAGATGTCTTAACTTGAGGAGATTTTGAGCAAGCGTCTGCCCAACGTTTTGGAATTCTAGAATTGAGGATTGCCTCAACCTGAGTTTCCTTGGGCACCTGTTTGCCTTATCTTGAATTTGGAATCGAGGATTGCCTCAACCTGAGTTTTCTGGGCGCATGTTCGCCCCAGTTTGTTCCATGATCTTAAATTGTGTTTGAGGGTGACCTCAAATTCAATTGTGTGGGCAAGCATTTGCCCCAATTTGGGCTTGACCTAGAGTTTGAGGATGCCCTCAAATTGAATTGCGTGTGGGCAAGCATTTGCCCCAGTTTGAACTTGTTTTAGAATCCGAGGATGGTCTCAAATTGAATTTTTTGGGCGCATGTTCGCCTTATCTTGAATTTGGAATTTTGGAATTGAGGATTGCCTAAACTTGAAATTTCTAGGCGCATGTTCGCCCTAGTTTGTTCCATGACCTTAAATGGTGTTTGAGGGTGACCTCAAATTGAATTGTGTGGGCAAGCATTTGCCCCAGTTTGGGCTTGACCTAGAGTTTGAGGATGCCCTCAAATTGAATTGTGTGGGCAAGTATTTGCCCCAGTTTGATTTTCTAACGTTGAGGAATTGAGGATAGCCTCAACTTGAATTTTCTAGGCAAGTGTTTGCCCTAATCTTGTTCTTGGTTCAGAATTTGAGGATGGCCTCAAATTAAAATTTTTGTGGGCAGGCGTTTGCCCCAGTTTGGACTTGATCCATAATCTCAAACTGTACCCCAGTTTGAACTTGATTTGGTTTCAAATTATGATTGATTCAGAAAATTTAGTTTTGAAAAATGGGCTATGCAATGCTTGAATAAGGATGCTTTTGTGCTGTTTGAGTAAATTACGAGAATGCAATAATGATGTGGGGTTCTTATTTCGATGCTTGAAATATGTAAAATGATGCAAGATTTTTATTTTGATGCTTGAAATCCTTATTTGATGAAACAGATGCTATTGAGTGCAAACCACGAAATGGTGTAAAATTTTTATTTCTCTTGATTTTTTGATTTTTCTGACACATCCTTCCTCGACAACTCCATAGTGGGTGTGAAAAGAATCAAGAATCAGGACGAGTTGGATTGACTCGATTTCGGAGTTTTCTTGGTCAATTACGCAGAATTTTCTTTTGTCGGGATCTTTGAGATCCCACAATGATAGTCGTAGTAGTATTGAATAAGGCACACTCCTTCTTTGGTGGCATCATGGCTGGTAGGAAGACGAATCTTTGGGAAACGGTCATGTCGTCTTTACGGTGGGTAGAGATTCGTCCGACTTGTCATGACTTTTCAAAATTAATCCTTTTTTTATTCTTTTTACATTTTTTCTTTTCCTTGTGGCACTTGCATTTTGAGGTGTGCAAAGTGATTTTGGATGGTCAATAGAAAAGAAAAGAGAATTTTGAGGCTGTATGTTTTAAGGTAGTGTACTTGAAAGGGAAGGGATGATGAAAGATGTGGGTTAGATTGCCCAAATGGCACCTTTCGATGAAAAATGTCAATGCTGCTTTTCATAATTTTGATTGTCAAATTAGCCAAACTTTGAGAAATGGAAAAATTTTGCCCTAGTTTTAGGAACATATGAGGTGCAGAAACGTCATGTTGTCTTGGGATTCCTGGATTGACCTTAATTTTTGCCTGGGTTGTTCTTTTGAGTTTTCAACCCAAAGGTCTTTTCGTTTCGCCTAACTTTTGCCTAGGTCGCCTACGAAGTTTTCGACCTAGCGGGCTTTTGTTTGATTATGCCCTAACTTTTGCCTAGGTCTCTTTCGAAGATTTTCGACCCAGCGGGCCCTTCGCTTGATTGCGCCCTAACTTTTGCCTAGGCCGCCCTTACGGGTTTTCGACCTAGCGGGCCTTTTGCTTGGTTGTGCCCTAACTTTTGCCTAGGTCTCTTTTGAAGATTGTCGACCTAACGGGCTCTTTTGATTGCGCCCTAGCTTTTGCCTAGGTCGCCCTTACGGGTTTTCGACCTAGCGAGCCTTCTGCTTGATTGTGCCCTAACTTTTGCCTAGGTCTTCTTTGATGATTGTCAACCTAGCGGGCTCTTATATGATCCTGATTTTTTTCCTGAATTGTTGTTGAAAACCGGCGAGAACTTTTCTGATCATGACTTTGTCGATTCATTATTTTGAACTTTAACCCTACTTTTGCCTGGATTATTTTTGGCTTTTAATCCAGCGGGTCTTCTCCTTTTTCTTGAATTTTGTGTAGTTGAATATTGATCTTGCCGGGATCATTTAAGGCTTCCAATTCAGCGGATCTTTTCTTCCATCCCTAATTTTTCTTGGATTTAAACTAGGTTCCAGGGGGATATTTTGTTTGACAATACACCTTGAATAGTGATCTAGAATCCCTTGTTGTTTATTCTACTTCCTCATTGGGCTTTTCTCTTTTAAGCTTGATTAATTAGACGTTCAAGATTATTTATTACAACACTTGCATCCTCACCAATTGGTATTTATTGTTTTGGTATAGGAATAAGAAGTGGGCTAAGTGATGAAAAGGAAGGGTAAAAATTTTTTAGAAGTAAAGCCAAAGATGTAAAGCACGTGCTCAAGAAACATGAAAAATGTTCATTAAGATTTATTTACAAAAGAGTGATTTTGAAAAGTATGACAAATCTTGGATGATCTTCCTCGATAGCTTGATTTACACAAAGCAACTGGTCGTGTTGTTCTCATTTCTTAGCCAGTGGATGAGCTCTCATGATTCAGCACTTGGATTAGGAGTGATTTTCCCAAAGTCTAGCCGTTTAGCATCGATTAGGCTTTGCACCCTGCGTTTCAGGACCTGGCAGTTTTCTGTTGAATGACCAATGTACCCAGGATGGTAGTCACATATGGCATTTGCATCATACCATTTAGGGTGTGGTGATTCTTGAGGTTTCAACGGGTACGGAACCACCAAGGAGTTCTGGATTAACTGAGGTAACAGCTCAGTGTAGGTCATTGGAATGGGATCAAACTAGACAGGATCCTTCTCCTTCTTTTGGTTTTGGCTAGAATTTTGGCTTATAGTTTGTATTTGGACCGTGTATGGTGTGGGCGGTCGGACTTGCATTGGGTAGTTGTAAGTTGGATGGTAGGGTGTTTGGTAGGCGGTGGTGCCGTAAGGATATGGTGTGTAGGGTGTATATAGGGGTGGTTGGAAACCAGTCGGTCCATAAAGTGCCATCGGAGGTGCATACTGTCCTTGACCAGAAGCCGCATTGTAAGCTTCACCTATCCTCTTTTTTTTCTGTAGAGGCGTCAACTGTCCTTGTGGCGTTGTGCGTGATTTTTCCTCGACGCATGCCACCTTCGATCCTTTCTCCAATGATGATGACATCAGAGAAGCTGGAAGTCGCACTGCCAATCATCTTGTCATAGAAAGGATCTTGGAGTGTGTCTACGAACGTGCTGATCAGCTCTTTTTCAGATAGTGGAGGTTGCACTTGAGCAGCTAGCTCCCTCCATCTTTGAGCATACTGCTTGAAGGTCTCATCCCCCTTTTTGGCCATATTCTGGAGTTGGGTTCGATCGGGAGCCATCTCCAGGTTGTACTGATATTGTTTGAGGAAGGCCTCAGCCAGATCCTTCCATGAATGGATGTGTGTCCGCTCTAGCTGAGTGTACCAGGTTGCATTTTTGCCTCGTTAAGTCAGTTCTTGAAAGAAATGGATAAGCAGCTTCTCATCGTAAGTACATGCAGACATCTTTCTACAGTACATAGTCAAATGTTTCTTTGGACAGTTGGTTCCTTGGTATTTCTCAAATTCAGGGACCTTGAATTTGGGAGGGATGACCACGTCTAGTACTAAGCACAAATCGGCTGCGTTTGTGGCTTCGTAAGCACTCCCCTCGATTGCCTTGATCCTTTTCTCTAGACCTTTCCACTTTTCTGTATCCTCAATTGAAGGATGGCTTGGGTATTCCTCAGGTATATGGTAGGGATGAGAAGATGGTATGTATACAGGGCGAGGTCCTTGGGTGAACATAGGATGCGTTCTCCCAACTGCTGCTTGGTTTGGAGGTAGGTTATGTATTTGGGTTTGTGTTTGGGCTTGTGTTTGGGTGTATGAGGGTGCATGCCCATGAGGATACCCATAACAAACTCCTTCAGTTGGCGGATGCATAGTTAATGGCGGAGTGAACCCAGGAGGATATGACGGGTCTATTGGTTCTTTCGGCAAGGATTCTGTCGCCTCCTTCTGTTTAGACTGCTGGATGGCCTCCATTAGCTTGGCCATCTGTTCCTTCAGTGATTTGACCTCATTTCTTAGCTCCTCATTTTGTCTCTCCAGTTCACCCATGATTCTTGATTGTGCTCGAGTTCTATAAGGATGTCGAGGAAGTTGTGTTTTTCCAATTTTTCTGTTAAAGTTTGAAAATTAATTTTTTTGAAAAATAATGTGAATGCAAAAATCCTGAATGATAAAAAATGTTGATGCACAATGAGTGGAATGATTTTTTTGAAATTCTATGAATGAATGAATGAATCAATGCTTTATGCAAATAATTTTATGATTTTTGAAGCTTGACCATTTGAAAATAAATTAGAGTTGTTTTATCTATTCATCCTTTTGATGATAAATTCATGATTGAATGAATGAATGAATGTTATGCATAAATAAGTTTTAGATACTTGAAGGTTGACTATTCGAAAATAAGTCAGAGTTGCTTTATTTATTGATTTTAAACAAATTTATTTTTTGGAGTTTTGGTATTTTTTATTTTGCTAGAAAAACCTTTAGGTTTGTTTAGAAAAAAAAAACTTTTTAGTTTTGCTAGAATCTTTTTAGAAAGCATTCTTTAGGTTTTCGAAATTTCATTTTCTCTTTTTGAATCTTTTCATTTTTTCAATACTTTCAAAAGATTGTTTTCCTAAATTTTCTATTTCTAAGACATCCATTTAAGTTTTCTTTAGAGTCTTTTCAATATTTTCAAAATATTTTCCTAATTTTCCTAGGAATTTTCTCCTTCTATTTTGGTTTTCTTGATTTTTATCTTGATTTCATTTTTGTATCTCCCCAATTGTAACCTTCAAATCGCTTGTATCTTGAAAGGGGTGTGTGTGCCCTCTTTATTTCTTATGTAGGTTACCTGTCCTAAGGATCTATGGCCTTTTATATGAACCTCTCAAAGGTGGTTAATAATCCTGGGGTATAGAGGTTACTAGAGCCAAGTTCCAATCCACAATGCTTTCCACAACAGTAGAAGTAGCCACTAGTTGTGGGGCATTATGAATAGGACGCACTCTAGCTGGGATTTTCGTGATAGCCACACAGGACGTAGGCCCCAGCGTGACACCACTAGATCCCTCTATCCTAGGTAGCACTCGGGACTCCCAAAGGTGTAGGGCCCCACTCATGATAAATGCATATGCAATGTATGAGGGCACATAAATTTGGGATACCTGCAATTGGGGAAATTGCACAGATATATATAGCAATTTATTGTTTGTCTATCCTAGGGTTGTACAAAGAATAGACAAACAAACAACAAATAAATAAACAAGTAAATGAATCATGCAATCAATAAAATGTGCAAACAAATAGGAAAGAGATCAAATATAATGTACACTCAATTGATCGGGCTTGACTCTCTAATGGTCCCCAGTGGAGTCGCCATCTGTCGCAACCGTAATTCCGACGAGACGACGAACTCGCTAAAATTTTGAAAATGAATGGTTTTGATGATGTGGAGTCGCCACCAAATTTTTGTTTAAGGGAAAAAGATTTGGAAAAACCCTGGATGAGATTTAGGTTCGGGAGTCGGTTACGAGTAGGGAAGGTGTTAAGCACCCCACTCGCCTGTTCCGAAGAACAGTACCCTTACTGAGTGTGTGATTATTTGAAAATGATTTGATCCCTTTTATTAGAGTGGAAATAAATAATTGATGGGGGTTAGCCTGACAGGACTTGATCCTGCTCCTACGTATTCCCCGGTGCAATGGGAAACTCAAGGCTTACGTAGTTCTGGTTTGTGAAGGCTTGACCTTCGAAAAGTGTTTTGAAAGAATGTTTGAAGATTTTGCTATTTGGAACGAAGTTTTATTTTTAGGAGGGATCTTCGGTCCACTCATGCACAAGGCCCGAGGCGGCTAAGGCAGCACAGGGACCTATACGAACTACTAAATGTTGAACAGCAGGTAAACCGCCAGTTCCTCATTTAGAGCCCATCGCGTGAGACCTAGAATCCCACAAAATATTTAGGAAAAGATATTTATTTTGAAGAAGACCTCAAGTCCACTCATGCACAAGGCCCGAGGTGGCTAAGGCAGCACAAGGACCTATACGAACTACTGAATGTTGAACAGCAGGTAAACCGCTAGTTCCCATTTAGAGCCCATCGCATGAGACTTAAAAAATCCCAAAATATCAAAAGATTTTTTTTATTCTTATTTTTTATTTTTGAAACAGAAATGAAATCACAATGGATGTAGGTCTTTGGATAAAAGAAGACTAAATGTTGAGGCAATTGGGGTTTAATGTAATTTTTAGTAACTATGGGATTTTTATGAAATTTTATGAATTTTAGATTTTTTTTTTGTAATTTTCTGGAAATTTTATTAATTTTCCTGGAATTTTTAATTTTTATATAATTTTCTGTTTTTTATTATTTATTTTGGAATTTTTATTAATTTTCCTATTTTTCTAGAATTTTCCTAATTTTCTGGAAATTTATTTATTTTCCTATTTTCTGGAATTTTTTTATTTATTTTTTAGGGTAAAATGGTAATTACGGGTTATGGGGTAGAACAGGAATTCTGGGATTTCCCTAGGGGTATTAGGGTAATTTGTGACTCAAGGACAGAATTGGAATTATTTGGAAAGATTAGGGTAATGTAGTAATTTTAGAAGTTGGGATAGATCTGGAATTTCTGGAAAAGGTTTGGGACTGTAGTAATTTTAGGCTGGCAGGGTATTAGGGGAAATGTTGTAAAAACAGTCCTCCATGGGGTTCGAACCTCATTGAATGTTGAACAGTAAAAACCGCTAGTTCCCATTTAGAGCCCATCGCATTTGAGACTTAAAAAAATCCCAAAATATCAAAAGATTTTTTTATTCTTATTTTTTATTTTTGAAACGGAAATGAAATCACAATGGATGTAGGTCTTTGGATAAAAGAAGACTAAATGTTGAGGCAATTGGGGTTTAATGTAATTTTTAGTAACTATGGGATTTTTATGAAATTTTATGAATTTTAGATTTTTTTTTTTTGTAATTTTCTGGAAATTTTATTAATTTTCCTGGAATTTTTAATTTTTATATAATTTTCTGTTTTTTATTATTTATTTTGGAATTTTTATTAATTTTCCTATTTTTCTAGAATTTTCCTAATTTTCTGGAAATTTATTTATTTTCCTATTTTCTGGAATTTTTTTATTTATTTTTTAGGGTAAAATGGTAATTACGGGTTATGGGGTAGAACAGGAATTCTGGGATTTCCCTAGGGGTATTAGGGTAATTTGTGACTCAAGGACAGAATTGGAATTATTTGGAAAGATTAGGGTAATGTAGTAATTTTAGAAGTTGGGATAGATCTGGAATTTCTGGAAAAGGTTTGGGACTGTAGTAATTTTAGGCTGGCAGGGTATTAGGGGAAATGTTGTAAAAACAGTCCTCCATGGGGTTCGAACCCGCTGAATGTTGAACAGCAGGTAAACCGCTAGTTCCCATTTAGAGCCCATCGCATGAGACTTAAAAAATCCCAAAATATCAAAAGATTTTTTTTATTCTTATTTTTTATTTTTGAAACAGAAATGAAATCACAATGGATGTAGGTCTTTGGATAAAAGAAGACTAAATGTTGAGGCAATTGGGGTTTAATGTAATTTTTAGTAACTATGGGATTTTTATGAAATTTTATGAATTTTAGATTTTTTTTTTTTGTAATTTTCTGGAAATTTTATTAATTTTCCTGGAATTTTTAATTTTTATATAATTTTCTGTTTTTTATTATTTATTTTGGAATTTTTATTAATTTTCCTATTTTTCTAGAATTTTCCTAATTTTCTGAAATTTATTTATTTTCCTATTTTCCGAATTTTTTTATTTATCTTTTAGGGTAAAATGGTAATTACGGGTTATGGGTAGAACAGAATTTCGGGATTTCCTAGGGGTATTAGGGTAATTTGTGACTCAAGGACAGAATTGGAATTATTTGGAAAGATTAGGTAATGTAGTAATTTTAGAAGTTGGGATAGATCCGAATTTCCGGGAAAAGGTTTGGGACTGTAGTAATTTTAGGCTGGCAGGGTATTAGGGGAAATGTTGTAAAAACAGTCCTCCATGGGGTTCGAACCCGCTTCCTTCCATGTGGCTCCAAGCGTGCCAACCACTTGAGCTAATTGTTTTTAGCATATTCACTCTCTTTAGTATTTGAAATACCCCGTACGAAATCATTTGAAATTTATTCGAACCGGGGCAACGAGGTAGACAACCAAACTCTCTACCACTTGAGCTAAGTCTTTAACTTGTCATTGACCTACAGGGTATTGATTTAAGCAATTAGTAGATGACGCTGGAAATCAAATAAATAAAAGTGAACCTGGCGAGTCTCGAACCCAAGCCTCGAGGGGTTTACAAGCAGTGTCCTTACCACTGGGCCAAGCCATTAGTGATACTTTCTTTTAACACCAAATTTTATTTTACAGGGGATCCTTAATGCACATTATAGGCAGGGCCTTCGTGCATAGGATTTACTTGCCTTTACAAACTGCTTTGATCTCCCTTTGGCCAAGGAGCCATGGAGGGCATAACTTGAAATTAAGTCTGCTTATGTGCCCAGACCAAGCTCAATACTGTAGCCTAAATCTGATTTTCTAGCATTTTGACTCTAGGCAAAGGCAACTTGCTGCTCCTTTATTCTTCTAAGTTTGGTGCTGTTACTCTTACATGATTAGGGACTTTTCTTACTGGCTTGATCAGGACCTTTCCTGTTTACTCGGCTTTCACATTAACCTAGCATTCTGCAATATGCTCAGTGTGGTGTCCTTGGTTCTCTTTTAAGTTCAAACTCCACCACCTAGTAATAATCTCCCCTACTTGCCTCTGCACCAAGTCTCGTTGGATTAGGCATTGGTTCTATACTAAGTGTGTCATTGTGACAGGTTCAGGGGGTCTCTTTGGTTTTCGGTTTTATCCTTTTGTTAATTGGATTTCCTAAACCTGCTTACTTCCTCTCCGGCTTATAATCCTAAGACTATGCTTGTTACTGTTGGCCATTACTGAATTCACCTCTCACACTCACTTATGCCTTGGACTGGTGCTGTTAGCCCACTGATATAGAGGGCTTTCTGTTAACTCGCCCAGGGTCTTCTTGCAATTTGAATGGTTCCTAACCAGGTAATAAGTGCACCTTATTGATGTGTCAAGGCAATGGACATGGATTAAATGCTGCCCAAATCATTGAACCAATTAATATCTTCCCTTTAGCAGTTACTGGATATGGGCTTGTGAAGGAAATGTTATGGTGGAAATGACAATTCTCATTTTCTATCTATGTGGAGCCTGCCTAGCTTAGTGTAGGACCCCTCGGATGGGTTCTTCTACCAATAGGATTGCACCAACCTAGATTTCAGTAGAAGGATGAATCTTATGAATATTGAGTGAAGGCTTAACAGGTAGTTCTGCTAGCCACAGTTTGATGAGGAGCAGGTCTATGCTAGTCCTCCTATGGTTGTAAGGCTAACTTCACCAAATCTCAGAAGCAGCCTAGACCTTCTTAGCCAACTAGTTATATCCCCATATTTACCAGGACATATTTTAGTGACAATACTCTTAGAATGTTAGTTCCTCTGGTACACAGGCTCTGCTCATACAAGCCTGGATGAGCTGAACTATTACCTACGAAAATTCCAGCAAATGTAGGCTAACACTTTTGAATTATTATCCACTCTTTTACATTAATTGACGACACTTACTGCCTTAAATATCTAATTGGAGGCCATCTAAAATGTTTTGCTGTGATGAGCATTTTGCAAAGGCAGTTAGTCCAATACATGGTATTATGACATTCCTGATACATCATGACTCTTTGATGCAATGCCATGAACTAGTAATATGCTTCAGACCAGAATTCAAGAGCCAACAACAAGATAAATGAATCCATTTTGCTAATTTCAGTGTAACATCAGACTTTCATTATATGTGACTTAATTCATATGGATTCTATCAAGATGAACATTTGAATTACTCATGCATTCATTTCTCCTAATCATCAACAACAGCTAATCACTAAAATAATCATAGCAAGAGTTAACAGGAGATACATTGATTAAGCGTATGAATCAAGTAAGAATGCTAACCTGATTTGATGCTAAGAGACAAAACTTCTCTCAATCAAGGTTGAAGCTGGTTGCTAGAACGCAATTTGCCACCACAGAAGATTAGAGAGAAATCCTTGTTAGGTGATGGACTTGTTCTCCCCCCTCCCGCCAAGAGAATCCTAATTAGCTTCCAACCAGTGGCTGATGCCAATGGCCAACACTTACTAATATAATTGGCTCAACACCTAACATCCCCAGTTACAAGAACAGTTTTGTGACCTGTGATCCATTTGACATTAAAATCCAAGGGTGCAAAGTCATCTTGCCAGAATTTTGCATTAGGTACAGCCCAAGGCTCCTTTACACTAATTTGTGAATTGTACCGAGCCATTTACAAAGACTGATTCTGATTATGACAGAATCCATTTGTTAAACTCTTGCAGGAAAAACTTTCTGCTATGGTTAACCTGTAATTGATTTGTTTTTGCATTAGCCAAGGGTACTATAACAGGTGTTTATCCTGATTGCTTGCTGCCTGCGACCATCTAATCTAACTTGGTCTCTAATGCAAGCATTTTAAAATCACTCCTATGCAAGGTTTTACGATAGTTAATTGATCTGACTTCTGATGACCTGAAACAGGGAGCAACATGTGACCTGATGTCACAGACCTGGAGGCATGAGTTGGGCACCTACCTAATTTCCTTCTCATATCAGGCCTAACTCAAAATTCCCTACACTGGTTTTACTGATTTTGGTCAATAAAAAAAACTAGTCCTGATATGATAGAACCTACTTGGTGTGCCTTTGCTCAATGTTCTTATATGGTGCAACCTAGAGATTGGAGTTTTATCATGAGTTTCCTAGCTAACAGTCCTATGCTGTGCCTGGGCAACAGGACTACTGATCAGCTCAAATGCTAGACTAACTGGAACTTATAATCTCACCAAGAAATATGTCTTTGTTCAATTACTGGATCAGATTTTCCGTAAATTGAACTACTTTTACTCTGTTTAAAGATCCTAGCCTGTAGAACCTGGAGCTGGAATAAACTCTGAATGGCCCCCGGACTCCGGACCAAGTGAATACCACAAACTCGTAATCCTCAATGGTTCATACTCAGGAATTTTGTACAAGTTGTTGGCTTTGAGTTAAGCAAAGACATATAGCAGATAGAGTCATCACCCTCTCTGCCTCCTTTCCTAAAGAAACTAACCTAGGGAGAATGTTGTTCAGCTAAAAGGAAGAGGACCTAGGCTGGGTAAGATTTATTGGAGTCACAACTGAATCATGCTTTCTAACAGATTCAAGCATATTCCAAACTTCTGCATAGACTAAACAGCGTGCAATTGTTACACTAATGATCCACAGTGAGCAAGATGCAGTAATAAATGCAATGACTATGTGATGAACCTAATTGCAACGGATGGAATATAAGCAATGGATCATTTCAGCAGTGAATTGAGAAGGAACTAATTAATTCAAGCGATTTGAATCAAGAATCACAAACGCGGTCAGGATTATTAACTTAAATCATTCTAACCGAACCAATCCAAACAAGGCTAAATCAAGAATTCGCAAACATGATCAAGATCCTCAACAACAACAGCCTTCATTCCAATCATCATTCCAAAACTACCAAATTAGCTTATGAATTTGGGTTCCGAAGTAACAGAAATTCGACTAACCTTGTTTATACTTGGGGATGCATCCTTGTCTTCATGTTGATTCTCAAATCAGACGAGCTCCCTTTTCCTCTCAGCAGGACGTATTACCCGCCTGTGACTGTGAATCTGCCTAGGATGAAGTCGATTTGTTTGAGTGCGAAGTTTTTTCTTTCTACCGCAATAGAGTAGTAGAATGATGCTCAATCAAGAAATCTGGTTGCTCTCTTCTCCGCTTGGTTGAGTCGAGCAGATAGGTGATGGAAACTCTTCAAGAAACACCAATGTTCTCCTTCTCTTTGCTGCAATTGCGGATTACCGATGCTTGTGCCAACTTCTCTTCACTCAAAGATGACCTCGAAACCTCACCCAACAGGTCAATGACTCCCCAAAAATGGAGTCCATCCTCCCCCAGGAAGACCAAGATCCAGAATCTATCCCTCCAGAAAGAAAAAAACCAAAAAGATCCTCAAGAGAATCCCCCCTTCTTCTCCATAACCTCCCCACGCTTTTTTTTTTTTTTTGTTTCTGTTTAGAATTAGTTTTTCTATTCCTATCTGTTAATTCAGTTAATCCCTCATTTTATTCATCACCTTTTCTGCTGTTTTCAACATTTTTCTTTTTGTATTTTTCTGTTTTTTTTTTGTATTATAGATTTTCAATTTTAAAATCTGTTTGTTTTTCTTTATTTATATTTTTTTTTATTTTCAGCTTTTGTTATTTTAATTAGTATTTTGTTTTTATATATTTTTTTGCATATTTTTTTTTTGTTTTTACTATTTTTGTTTCTCTTTAATTTTTGTAACTCTTGATTTATTTTCCAAATTTTCTTATCCCTTTTTCTTTATTATTTTCTTTTAATTCCAGATGTTTTGTTTTAATTCCAGTTTTTTTTTACTTTTTTTATTTATTTTTTAGTTTCTTGATTAATTTTAATGGTTGTGGGCTTCAGACATAAATGGGTGTTTACACTAGCAACAATTAAAAGCAATCTCCAGTAAATTAGATGAAGATGAAGAAATAGGATCCAGTCCAGGAAGCTATTATGAAGATTCAAAAGATCAATACAAAAATGTAGATTAAAAAAAAAGAGACAGACATACAAAACTCACTGCCCCATATAAATAAAAGTCTGTTGACACATGTCTTCTGCTTTCCTAAAAAATAAAACTAGCCACCTAATATTCGAAAAAAGGCATATGTCTATCCAAAAGGAGGATTCCCATGACAATCACGGACAAAGGCATGGTTCCCATAACAATCATGTACACACCTTAGAACTTGAGTCAAGCATAACATGCAGACCTCAATACTTGCACTCCATTATGAACAATCGCGAAAAAAAGATCTATAGAAAAAATCATCATTATAAAAGAAGTAGGAGCCATTAGAAGGCACCAGAAGAAATTGCAAAACTAAAGAAAATCTCTGTTTATCTTTCAGTAAAAACACTTTGTATTTTCTTGTACTAGTTTCCATTTTGCTTGTAATAATTTAAACGAAAACAAGTCCTTACAAGTATTTTATAAAAATCTATTTGTAAGTCATCATTTCTATTTCTTCTATCATTAATATAAATTACATGTTATGAACTACTTTTATTATCTTGGTCTATGTTGTTTTATATTCACAATTTGTTACATTGTTTCACTACTATATTTCTGTATTTTACTTCTACTTACTACTTTGCTCAGTACTTTGTCAAATATTGTTTGAATTATTTTTCCCATCATAACCTCTGCTAATAAACCTTGTTCATATATATATATATATATATATATATATATATATATATATATATATATATATATATATATATGAATATGAACAAGTAATATATTTTACACACTTTAAGAAAGTAAAAAAAACATTTTTATTTTTTTATATATTAAACATTTTTTATCAATATATTCAATAAATTAATTCATAAAAAGTAATTACTTATTTATATTTATGCATGTATATATTTTTAAAATAAATTTATAAATATAATAAAAATATATAATTTAACATTGTGCAAACTGTTTATATATATATATATATATATATATATATATATATATATATATATATATATATGAATAAGTAATATATTTTGTACATTTATTTTAAAAATATATATAAAAATAAAATTTAAAAAATAAAGAAGTGCAAAGATATTCTTTACTTTTTTTGTTTTATATATATTTTTGTTTTTTATTAATATATTCAGTAAATTAATTTATAAAAATTAATTACTTATTCATAATTGTGCATATATATTTTAAAACTAATATTTATGAAATGTAATAAAAATATATAATTTAATGTCACGTTTTGAATAGTTGCAAGTTTTCATTTTTTTTATTTTAAATCAATTTTGTAAACAAAACTTGTTTGGCAAAATTGATTTTTAAAATAATTTTGATTCAAATCTCAAAATAAAAAAAAAACGGTTTATTTTTAATTTTAAAATATTTTCATTCTTAAATCTACCAAACTTCACAAAATCATCATCACTGCAACAATAACTACTACCAACTCATTACCTTCACCATTATGACTATTACCAAATCATTACCCCCACCACTACAACCATTATCAAATCATTACTTCCACCATCATAAGTAACACCACTACCATCATTATCATATTACAACCATTATTATTATTATTGTTATAACTATTATTACTAATGGTAATAATATTAATAATAATAATATTGTATTTTTTATTATTTCATAAGAATTCAGTTTTTATTGATTTTTATTTATCTAATTCTTATATAATAAAATAAATAAATTATATTATTTAATATACAAATTATTAAATTTGTAATAGTATAATATAATTTTATATTATATAATTACTTATAATATTATATTATAATATATATATATATATATTTTAAAATAAATATCAAACAATATAAAAATATCATAATAATATATAAAATTATTTATCTTAAATATTGATAATCAAATAATATATAAATAAAAATTATATAATTATATAATAATTTTTATATTATGATCATTATTATTATTTCATAAATACTAATTTTACTTTTACCATTATCGGGTATTACCATCATCATAATAATAATAAAATAAAATTTTTATTTTAAATTTTTTTATTATTTTAAAAATTTAATTATTTATATACTTTTTATAGATTTATAAATGAATGATAGTATTTGATATATAATATTATTTATATTTTAATCATCATCATCGTTACAATTATCACCAACATCACAATTATTATCACTACCATAATAATAATAGTTTGTTAATTTTATATTTATTTATTTTTTATAAATCAAAAATAATAAAATTATTGTACATATAAATTATATAAAATTTATAATATTATAATATAATTTTGTATTATATAACTATTTATTTTTTTGAATAACAAGAATAAAATAATATATAAAATATAAATTTAAATAGTTATATAATATGTTTTTATATTATAACAACCATATTACTACCATTACCTCATAAACATTATTTTTATTCTTATTATTATCACTACCATCATTACTATCATGATAATAATAATAATAATAATATTTAATTTATTATTTTTTTGAAATTTTAAAATTTATATTATTTTAATATAATTTAATTTTTTAAATTAATTTTTTATTTATGTATTTTTTGTATACTTATAATAAAGTGATATAATAGAGTGACATGACATGCTTTGCAACAACATTTAAAAACTAAAAACTAATACCCCGTTGGAGATTGTTGCGAGTTTTCAATTTTTTGTTTTTAAATTAATTTTAAAAATAAAACCTGTTTAACAAAATGATTTCAAAATAATTTTTAATGTATTTTTAAAATAATTTTGACTCAAATCTTGAAAAAAAAATTATTAAACGCTATTTTTAATTTTGAAATATTTTCATTCTCAAATCTACATAATTGCACAATCATTAAATCTCTTATAATAATAATAATAGTAATAATAATAATGATATATATATTTTTACTATTTCAAAAAATTTAGTTTTTATTTATCTAATTTTTACATAATAAAAACAAAATAAATTATTATTTGATATATAAATTATTGTTTAATATAAGAGTTATATTCAAATTTTAATATTATAATATAATTTTATATTATATAATTATTTATAATATAATATTATAATATTTATTATTTTAATATAAAATAAACACTAAATAATAAAAATATTATAATAATATATAAAATTATTTATATTAAATATTGATAATTAAATAATACGTAAAATAAAAATTTATATAATTATGTAATATGTTTTATATTATAACCACTATACCATTACTATTATCTCATGAATATTATTTTTAATTTTAAAATTTTAGTTTTTGTTATTTTTAAAAAAATTAATTATTTATTAATTATTTACCTATTTTTTTTATAGATTCATAAATGTGTCCTACATTAGATATATAAAAATTATGTTTAATTTATAATATTATAATATAATTTTATGTTATATAAATTTTTTAGTAAATATAGAATATATTTTATGTAAAATAAATATTGAATAATATATAAAAGATTAAAATAATAATATATAAAATTATTTATCTTATATATTAGTTATCAAAAAATATATATATAATATAAAAATATATAATTATATAATATTATTTATATCATAACAACCATCATCACAATAATAATAATAATAATAATAATAATAATAGTAATAAAAATAATTTATTTTATTATTTTAAATAATTCCATTTTTTATATATCTAAATTTTTTATATATTAAAAAATAAATAATATTAATTTATATATAAATTATATTACATTTATAATATTACAATATCATTTTATATTATATAATTATTTATAATATAATATCACAATATATATTATATTTATATAAGATAAATATTAAATAATTTACAAACATTGTAATAATTATATACATGAATTTTTTTATCTTAAATATTAATAATCAAATAATATGTAAAATGTAAATTTATATAATTATATAATATTTTTTATATTATAATTATTATATCACCCAATACATTATAAATTTTTTTATTTTTGTTGTTATCATTATCATTATTTACAATTATAATTACTATTATAATAATAATAATAATAATATTTAATTTATTATTTTTAAATTTAAATTTATATTATTTTAATATAATTTAATTTTAAAATATATAATTTAACATTCTTAAAACTAGTTATATATTTATCTAATTTTTACATAATAAAAACAAAATAAATTATTATTTGATATATAAATTATTGTTTAATATAAGAGTTATATTCAAATTTTAATATTATAATATAATTTTATATTATATAATTATTTATAATATAATATTATAATATTTATTATTTTAATATAAAATAAACACTAAATAATAAAAATATTATAATAATATATAAAATTATTTATATTAAATATTGATAATTAAATAATAATGTAAAATAAAAATTTATATAATTATGTAATATGTTTTATATTATAACCACTATACCATTACTATTATCTCATGAATATTATTTTTAATTTTAAAATTTTAGTTTTTGTTATTTTTAAAAAAATTAATTATTTATTAATTATTTACCTATTTTTTTTATAGATTCATAAATGTGTCCTACATTAGATATATAAAAATTATGTTTAATTTATAATATTATAATATAATTTTATGTTATATAAATTTTTTAGTAAATATAGAATATATTTTTATGTAAAATAAATATTGAATAATATATAAAAGATTAAAATAATAATATATAAAATTATTTATCTTATATATTAGTTATCAAAAAATATATATATAATATAAAAATATATAATTATATAATATTATTTATATCATAACAACCATCATCACAATAATAATAATAATAATAATAATAATAATAATAATAATAATAATAATAATAATAATAATAGTAATAAAAATAATTTATCTTATTATTTTAAATAATTCCATTTTTTATATATCTAAATTTTTTATATATTAAAAAATAAATAATATTAATTTATATATAAATTATATTACATTTATAATATTACAATATCATTTTATATTATATAATTATTTATAATATAATATCACAATATATATTATATTTATATAAGATAAATATTAAATAATTTACAAACATTGTAATAATTATATACATGAATTTTTTTATCTTAAATATTAATAATCAAATAATATGTAAAATGTAAATTTATATAATTATATAATATTTTTTATATTATAATTATTATATCACCCAATACATTATAAATTTTTTTATTTTTGTTGTTATCATTATCATTATTTACAATTATAATTACTATTATAATAATAATAATAATAATATTTAATTTATTATTTTTTAAATTTAAATTTATATTATTTTAATATAATTTAATTTTAAAATATATAATTTAACATTCTTAAAACTAGTTATATATATATATATATATATATATATATATATATATATATATGAACAAATAATACATTTTGCACATAAATTTTTAAAACGTGTTTATCCAAATAAAAAATAGAAAATAAAATTTAAAAAAAAATATGAAACTTCAAAGAGGATTTTTACTTTTTTATTTTTTATTTTTTCTTTATTAATATAATATTAAATTAATTTATAAAAATTAATTGCTTGTTCATATTTATACATATATATTTTAAAAATTATTTTATAAAATATAACCAAAATATATGATTTAACATTCTGATATATATATATATATATATATATATATATATATATATATAATATGAACAAGTAATACATTTTGTACATTAGTTTTTAAAATATATTTAAAAAATGAAAAATTAAATTAAAAAATAAAGGAAATGTAAAGAGCATTTTTCATTTTTTTATATTTTTTATATGTTTTTTAATTTTTTATTTATTAATATATTTAGTAAATTAATTACTTATTTATATTTATGCGTTATTCACCTAGTTTCTAAAATTAATTTTCAAAAATAAAAAATAAAATATAAAAAATGAAGAAAATGAAAAAAACAAAAACAAAAGGTGCAAAAAATAGTCGTCTTCTATTGCCATCCTGGACAAAAATCCTAATCAATATAATTTTGTTTAAGTTTTAATTAATTAATTAATTAATTAATTTTTCTTTTAAAAAGTTTAAAAGAATGCAATTTTAGAACCATTCTGTTTTCTTTAAGAAAAAACATTGATATTTGGACAAATGAAATTTTGTATATTTTATTTACATTTGTTCTATTTTACATATTTTTATTACTTAATAATGAGTTATATTTAAAGTAAAAATATAAATTTTCGTAAAATAATAGATAAATTTTTTTTAAAATTATAGTTGTAGTTATGTTATATGCGCATTTTTAGATAATTTATAGATATAAATTTTAAAAAATTTATTTAACTACATAAAATTTTTGAATTTATTATATATAGTAATAATATTAATCTAATATCTAATAATTAAAATAATTTTTTAATTATATAGTCATAAAAATTTAGTTAGATAAAATTATTTTAGGATCACATAAAAAGTCATAAATATTAAATAATTTTATAAAAATTTATAATTAATATTTTGTGATTGGTATAATTTTTAAAGAGTATTTATAATATTTTTAAATTAGAAAAAATTTATACATAAATCATCTATAATTAAAAATATTATTTTTAATTGTTTCATATTTAATATAATAAATTTATTCTATATAACTTTATTATATTATAATTTTAAATTAATTAAAATAAAATATTAAATTATTTACTTAATTACCATAATAATTAAAGAAATAAAATATAATTTAATAATTTATTAATATTGATGTATGAGTATATTTAAATTAAGAATTTAACATGCATGCAATTTCTTTATAATAAAATTATAGTATGGTTATGGATCCACATTAGATGATCTTCTTTTTGGTTGGTGATTTATGTAGATAATATTTAAAATTTTTAAAATTTTATTTTATACTTAAAATTTTAAAATTTTATTTCATAATTAAATTATAGCTATAATTATATTATATGTGTATCTTTAAATAATGTATACATATAAATTTTGAAAAAATTATTTAAGTACATATAATTTTAAAATTAATTACATAAATTAATTAATAATAAATATTAATTTAATATTTAATGATTACAATGATTTTTTAATAATGGTTTGATTATAGCAATTTTAATTGGATAAAATTATTTTAAAATCACATAAAGTGTTATAGATATTAAATAATTTTATAAAACTTTTAAAATTAATGTCTTGTGATTGGTATAATTTTAAAAAGTAGTTAGAGAATTTTTAAATTGAAAAAAATTATACATAAATTACTGATGATTAAAAATATTATTTGCAATTTTTTCACCTTTAATATAATAAATTTATTCTACATAATCTCATTATATTATATTATAAATTAATTAAAATAGAATATTAAATTATTTACTTAATTATCCATAAAAATTAAGGAAAGAAAATATAATTTAACAGTTTTATCAATACCAATATTTGAGTTTATTTGAATTAGGAATTTAGCTCACATGCAATTTTTATGTCATGAAATTCATATTTTTATTGTATTATTTACATTGGCAAAACATAATTATTTAATTGTCTCATTTTATAAGCATGTTAAAAGAAACCATTTCTATTCAATTTTTTAACCTACAAATATATTGTATATGAAATGTGAAATTTCTGAACTTAAAGGCGATAATTAAAACGTGTGGAAGGAGATAATTCTCCTTCATTTAGGTTGAATAGATATTGATTATGTCATTCATAAGGATGAATCACCTGTAATTATGGAGGTTAGTGAGCCTAATAATATTGATCTTTATGAAAAATGGAAGCGATCTAATCATTTCAAAGTTATGTTCATAAAAACCAACATCTCTTCTGCCATTTGGGATTTTGTTGAGTAGTATGACAATGTTTGAGTCCTACTGGAGACAATTGATAAGCAATTTTCAACTTCAAACATAGCCTAAACAAGCACCTTAATTATGAAATTTTCTATTGCGAAACTCGCCATTATTAAAGGAATGCGTGAACACATCATGCACATAAGAGATATAATGGTCCAACTTATGGTTCTTGATATTACTATGTCAAATTCTTTCCCTGTGCATTACATATTGAATTCTTTACTGCGACAATATGACCCTTCAAGATTTCTTCTAAAACACATAAGGACAAATGATCTATCAATGAACTTATGACCATGTGTGTGCAAGAGGAAGAGATGTTACTTGTGGAAGGTAGTGAGAGTGTGTATCTCGCAACTCAAGGAAGGAACAAGAATGACCAAGTTAAAAATAAAGGAAAGGAAAAATTGTCTCTCAAAAGAGACATAAAGAAGGAATCAAAGAGTTTCTTCTGCAAAAAGAAATGGCATATGAAAAAAGATTGTATTAAGTTCTAATCTTGGCTTAAAAGAAAGGTAACCTAGTCTCATTTGTCTGTTATGAATCTAATATGGTTGATATTTGTAATAACATATGGTGGATTGGTTTTGGTCTATAAGACAAATACCTCACAAGGTTTACAAAACCGCAGGAAACCAGTAAGAGCCAAGTGATGTATCTATTCAGAATCAAGATGAAGTCACATGTGAAAGCTATTAGAACTTGAAAATTAGTACTTAAGAGTGGTTTTATTTTAATTTTATAAAAGACCTTATATATTCCTAATTTTTTAGAAATTTAATTTCTATTTTAAAGCTTATTCATTTGGGATATAATTTTAGTTCATGAACACTGATTTCAATTTATTTTTTGAATTTGAACATATTGGTAATGGTGTCTTATAGATGGTCTTTATTCCCTTGATTTACAAAATAATATCACTCGTGATAATTTGCATGTTTAAACTTGCACCAAATGGTGTGTTATAAATGAGGCTTTTTCGACCTTATAGCATCAAAGATTAGGACATATTTCCATTAAGAGAATTAAACGGTTAATGAATGATGGAGTACTTGGTACTCTATATTTTACTGATTTTTAAGATTTGCGTAGATTACATAAATGGAAATCAAACTAACAAGTTTAAGAAAGATGTCAACAAAAGTTTAACTTTATTAGAAATCATTCATTCCAATATCTATAGCCTAGATATGAATACCCATGAACAAAAATACTTCATCACCTTTATAGATGATTATTCACAATACATGTATCTCTACATACTTCCTAAAAAAATTGAAGCACTAGAAGCCTTTAAGGTTTTCAAGACGGAAATATATAAACAATGGCGGTAAGTAAATTAAGATTGTGAGAACTAATAGAAATGGTGAGTATTATGGTAAATACATTGAAGATGGACAAGCACCAAGTTCATTTGTGAATTTCTTCAAGAAAATGGGATAGTTTCTCAATACACCATGCTAGGTTATCCTGATCAGAATGGTGTAGCAAAAAGAAGAAACTAAATTTTAATGGACATGATTCATATTATGATTAAAATTTCTAATTACGAAAATCTTTATGGGTTAAAGCTCTTAAAAGAGCAGCGTATCGTATATATTGAACTGGATTCCAATTAAGGCTCTCTTTAAGATATAATTTGAGTTATTTAAAGGTTGCAAACGAAGTTTGCGACATATACGTATATAAAAGGATGCCCATCTGATATGAGAGTTTAGAATCCACTAGGAAATAAACTAAATCCAATAACTATTAGCGGGCATTTCATTAGATGTGTTGAAAGGTCTAAAGGGATATAAACTTTATTGTCCATCTCATAATACCACAATGACAAGTTTCTTGAAAATGACTTGATTAATGAGAGTGTTAGATCATTAAGTGCAAAATTCAAGTTAAAGCAATCTAATTTTACATAAATCTCTTATCATAATAATAATAATAATAATAATAATAATAATAATAATAATAATGATAATAATTTTTATAATTATAATAATAAATTTTTTTTACTTTTAAAAGAATTTAATTTTTACATAAATAAAATAAAATTTTATTTAATATAAAAATTATATTAAATGTATAATATTATAATATAATTTTATAATATATAATTATTTATAATATAATATTATAATATATTATTTAAAAATAAAATAAATATTAAATCATATAAAAATATTATAATAATATATATAATTATTTATTTAAGTAAATAATATATAAAATAAAAATTTAAATAATTATATAATATTTTTTATATTATAATCATTATATCATTATTATTATCTTATAAATATTATTTTATTTTTATCATTATTATTACTATAATAATATTAATAAATTTTATTTTAAAATTTTTAATTTTTTAAATTTTAATTAGTTATTTTTTTTTATAAATTTATAAAAAAATAATACTATTTAATATATAAAATATATTTAATTTATAGTATCATAATATAAATTTATGTTATATAAATTTTTATAATATAATATATATTATTTTATATAAAATAAATATTAAATAATATAAATTTATACAATTTCACCATAATTAAATAATAATAATAATAATTTTTATAATTATAACAATAATTTTTTTTATTATTTTAAACGAATTTAATTTTTATATAAATAAAATAAAATATTATTTAATATAAAAATTATATTAAATGTATAATATTATAATATAATTTTATATTATATAATTATTTATAATATAATATTATAATATATTATTTTAAAATAAAATAAATATTAAATAATATAAAAATATTATAATAATATATATAATAATTTATTTAATTAAATAATATATAAAATAAAAATTTAAATAATTATATAATATCTTTTATATTATAATCATTATATTATTATTATTATCTTATAAATATTATTTTATTTTTATCCTTATTATAATAATAATAATAATAATAATAATAATAATAATAATAAATTTATTTTTAAATTTTTTATTTTTATTATTTTAAAATTTTAATTGTTTATTTTTTTATAAATTTAAACATAAATAATACTATTTAATATATAAAAATATATTTAATATATTTAATTTATAGTATCATAATATAAATTTATGTTATATAAATTTTTATAATATAATATATATTACTTTATATAAAATAAATATTAAATAATATAAAAAACTATAATAATAATAATAATAATAAATAAATAAATAAATAAAATTATTTATCTTATATATTGACTACTAAATAATATATAAAATTTAAAAATATAGATATATAATATTATTTATATTATAATTATAATTATTATTATCATAATAATAATAATAATTTTTTTATAATTTTAAAGTTTAATGTTTTATTTATCTAATTTTATATATTAAAAATATATAATTTTAAAAAATATATAATTATATTAAATTTATAATATTATATTATAACTTTATATTATATAATTATATATAATATATATTATATTTATATAAAGTAAATGTAAATAATATTAAAATACTATAATAATAACATACATAAAATTTTTTATCTTAAATATTAATAATAAAATAATATATTAAATATAGATTTATATAATTATATAATTTTTTATATTATAATTATCATATTATTACTATTATTTCATAAATATTATTTTTATTCTTATCATTATTACTATTATTATTATAATAATAATTATTATCATCGTAATAATAATAAAAATAATAATATTTAATTTAAATTTAAAATATATATTTTTTTAATAAAATTTAAGTTTTTTAAATTAATATTTTTGTTTATATATATATATTTTGTTTATAATAAAATAACTTAATTTACTTTTACAATAATTTTTAAAAACTAAAATTAAAAGCTGAAAAAATTAATTTTAAATTTTAAAATTTTTAAAACTAAAATTTAAAAAACACTCGAACAGACCGAACTATTTAGACTCTAAAAATGTTTTATATCATAATAATGTAATTGGATGAATTTTCTTTTGCCATCTAGAAATGTCTTGTATCATAATAATGTAATTGGATGAATTGTCTTTTTTCATTGGACCAAGACAACTAGATATGGTGGCTGAATGAGATGATGGGTCAATTCAATTCACTCAATTGTCATTTGCTTGAATTATGTTTTTCATTTTTCACCGGCAGACCAATGACCACGGTACACTAGTAAATGAGTGAGTAATAATAATATGCCACCTTATTTTCTATTTCTATTTGCATGTAGCATTTTAATATTTTAAAAAATTTAAAAATTTAATTAATTTTAATTTAAATATTTTTATTTTAAAAATATATTATTTGGATAAAAATTTTATTATATTTTAAAAAATTTATTTGAATAGTAAATTTTAAATTTATTGTATTTTAAATATTTTATTTAGATTAAATAATTTAATTTTCACTATATACAAATTTGTATATTTAAATATTTATGTTTTTTTTTAATTTTATTTCTACTTTTTTTTTTCATTGAAAAATTTAGATATATAAATATTTTTATTATGCAATATATTTAATTAGAATAGTAATCCAACAAATGTATACTTAAAAGGATAGAAAATTATAATTACATCATTTGATATTAAAAATATTGTATATAAAGATAAAAGAGACGAGAGAGAAGATGTGAGAAAGTAACAAGAGAATAATAAAAGAGAAAGTAACACAAATAAAAAACAATGAAAAAAAAAATAACATCAACAAAAATAACAATGAAAAAGAGAATAATACAGAGAGAGAACTCTTGTTCATGAAAATAAGTTGAGAGATTTTCAAAATTTTAAAATTTTACCTATTTTGGAGGATTTTAAAATTATCTCATTTTAAAGGGTTAAAATGTCCTTTTAAATTTCATAAAATTTAAAATTTCTTATAAAATAATATCCAAATAAGATATTTTGTTAGAATTTTAAATTCTTTCAAAAATTAATTTTTCTCCTTATAATACATCATCTCAACATAAGGTTAGAGTTATTGAATTTGGCCTCTCAATTCTCCTTTCTTCTCAATTTAAACAATCATTGAAAATGAATTGTTGGAGTCCTTTGACAATAATTGACATTGCATCTTCATCTTGTTCATCAAAAAACTTCTTTTGTTTGTTACTTCATTGGTTTGTATTTTTTATTTGTATCATAATATTAACTTATTTCTTCTCTGATGGTAAATGGAAAATGGTAAGTTTCTAATATTTTTAATTATTATTATGATATTATTATCTAATTATTTAAAATTTTACATTAAATTTTATATATTTTTTTATTTGGATTAACTATTTTTAGTTTTAATCAATTAAATAAGGATTCACCTGCATCTGATGACTTTAATGAAAGTATTTATTAGAATTATTCTAAAGAACAAAATTTTGATAAAACTCAGTATTCAAAGTTTTGAAAATAATCAAATGAACTTAAAATAAAAAATAAGATGTCTAAGTCTACTTCATCTTTTAGGTAGATTTATTTTGATAAATTGTATGTGGATAATAAAAGGTAATCAAAGACTATTTATAAGATTTTTAGAATTTTATATGCAAGTGGTGATAATAAATATGAAATTTCAACTTTATTATGTTACATAAACAAGTGTAATAAAATGTCAAAAGCATTTACCAATATTGAAGTTAAAAAACTTATGCTTGATCAAGTTAAAAAATTAAAAAGTAAAAAATTAGATTAAAAAATTATACATTGCAAGATATCTATGACTATCATTAGTTCACCTACCATTTTCTTTGATGAAATATAGGAAGGTTAAAGAATTATTAAAGTAGTTGACTATAAAACTTAAATCTTTGTTTAGATGTGCATTAATATTATATGTAATTCAATTATCTAAGAGTGAAAAAATGTTGAAGTATGTGTTATCCAAAGTTTCGAGTAGAATATGCTTGGCATATGATGTGTGGACTTCTTCAACAGCTGAGAATTACATTTCATTGACTATACATTATGTTAATGATAATTGGAAAGTTAACAGCAAAATTATTGTGCGATGATGAACTTTTTCATATTCCATGTTGTTCTCATATTTAAAATTTTATAGTTCAAGTGGGTTTAAAGGTCATTAATGGTGCTCTACATAAAATCAGATAAAGTATCGAATATATTAAGGGATCAGAGGTAATGATAAAGGTTTAAGGCATGTGTCAATAAAATGATTTACGCTTAGATGTCACAAGTGGTGAAACTCCACCTTTATGATGCTTGAAAATGTGCTTGCATATCGACATACTTTTAGTAACCTTGCATTTGATGATAAGAATTATAGGTTTTGTCCTACTAATAAGAGGAGAAAAAATGTATAAATTTTCATGTTCATTCTATTTGATTAGAAGTTTGATGTTGGATTTATCTTATTCAATATCAAATTTGTATTTCATGCAAATATGAAATATTAAATTATTGTTAATTGAAAATATGCATAATAAAGATGATGTGATTAAGAGTATGGAAACTAAGAAGAAAGGGAAACTTAATAAAATGTTGGAGTGTTTATAGTATTATTCTTGCATTTGAAATCATCTTTGATCCTCACTTCAAGTTCTCATTTTTAAAACTTTGTTATTCAAAAGTTGGTATTGATTAAGGATAAAAGTGAATAAGACCGTCCAGGTTTACGACTCAACTCATTAAAAGTCTAGTTTAACTCGACTTGTTTAATAAGTAGATAGACGCAAGCTTGTTAGGGATGTAAGTAGGCCGAACCGAGTTAGGCTTTGAGTATTCAAGCCTGACTTGTTTAAAAACTTTGAGGTCTGAGCTTGAGCTTGTTACCTGTTAAAGGTTTTTTTTTTTATGAAGGCCTATCCTGATTTAAAGTCTACAAGCTTGTTTAAAAGCCTACATTCCAACAAAGATCAATAAATAGACTTAAAACCTATAAGATAAAAATGTCATTAAATAGACCTAAAACATATATATATATATATTAATATTATGTAAATAAAATATAAAATAAATATTATACAAATATAATATATAAATAAATATAAATATATAATATATAAATATAAATAGGCCCCTTAATAGGTTAAAAAAGTTTTCTTACAAGCTTAGACCTGACTTGTTTATCTAAAAAGATTTTTTAACAAGTTTGAACCTATCTATTTATTAAACAAACCGAGTCAAGTTAGGCTTTAAACGAGCCGAACCGCTGCCTGTCGACCTTGTTCACTTCCATCATCTAAGGCTTGTTAAAAAACCTTTTTAAATAAAAAAAAATCAGGCTTAAGCTTATAAAAAAAGTCTATTTAACATATTTAGAGACTTATTTATCCTCATATATTATATATATTTATATTTATTATAATATATTATATCTATATAATATTTATTTACATTATATATATATATATATATATATATATATATATATATGTTTTAAGCCTATTTGATGATCTCTTTATCTTGTATGTTTTAATCTTGCAAACATTTTTATTCAATCATTTATATAGACTTTATCAATTTTTTTTTAGAATGTAGGCTTTAAAACAAGTTCATAGATCTTATAGACTTTAAATCAAATCAGATCTTGACAAAAAAAAAAAATTCTTTCATATATAATAGACCTAGACTCATGTCTCAAAATTTTTAAATAGAACAGACTTAAATACTCAAATGTTAACTTGGTTCGATCTACTTACATCCTTAATCTTGATTGAACAACTTGTTAGGTAAAGTTGAAAATTGTGAAACATAAGTTGTATGCTTTATTTAATGAGTATATAAAAATATTTTCTAATGAATAAACTAATGATATTGTTTAAAGTTCAAGTTCACATGTATCTTTTGATGATTGTGATAGTGGAGATCCAATAAAATAATGAATTATCATATATGGATGTATGTATTATTTTATTTTAGTATATCCAATATAAGAATCAAAATGCTTCATACGTTGTACTGACTCCAATATGTAAAAATTAAATCTAAATTAAAAAAAATTAATCAATAATCTTAAAATTTAGTTTATTTAAATTTTTTCTTCAATCTTTATTAATGTTATTTTCTTTTTCTTTAATACTCTTATTAATTAATCAAGTAATATGTTATTCATATGTTATATGAATATTTTTTAAATTTAAATGAATTTTAAAATAAAAAGTTTAAAATGTATTATATATTTTTAATTAATAATAAAAATAATATTATGTTATATTGATAAAAATTAAAATAATAAAATTTTTAAAATTGAGGATGAAAATAAGAAAATAAATTACTAAAATTATGATTTATGATATATAATTTTTATTGTAATGTATGTTAAAATTTTAAATTTGAAAATAATTTAAATTAAAAATGATTAAGATGGTAATAATTTTAAGATGTTAGTTTATTTAAAAATATCTTTAAATTTATTACAGGATAATAATATTTAAAATTTAAAATAAATAAATAAATAAATAAATAAAAGAATACAAATTAAAATATAAATAAATTAAATGCCTAATATAGAAGGATTTACTTGAGTTAACAAGTATGAGAGAAGTATAATTATTTTCATTTCAGAATGAGGATCCAAATTAATATATTAAGGTAGATTAATTATTAAGTAACAAATTGTGCATATACTGTACAATTACTTTTAAATTTAAATAAATTTTATAAATTAAAAAATTATAAAATGATAATATTTTATTATTAATTATCAATAATAAACATTTTATTATATTAAATAACATTAAACTGAATATATAAAATCTAAAAAAATGAAGCAAATTATGAAAATAAGTTATTAAAATAAAAGCATATAATTTTTATTCAGATGATATATCAATATTTTAAAATTAAAATTAAAGTTAAATTTTGAAACTTTATTTTGTTTCTTAAAAATAATATTTTTACTTTAATATAATGCATTGGAATTTAAATTAAACTAAAAATAAATAATATTTAAAAAGAATAAATAATTCAAATAAAAAATAAAATTAAATATTCAACATAAGAAAACTTACGTGATTTAGGAAAACTAAATATGCTAATAACATTTTTAAAATTAAGAATGTTGAAGAATTGAGTTTTAAATTATATAACTGAATAAAAAAAATAAAATTGAGTTTTAAATTATATAACTGAATAAAAAAAATAAAAAAATTAAACTTTTTAATTTTTTTTTTCAATTCAATTCTATCTGTAGATCTTTATGTATAAAATTAAACTATGTGTAATTATATATATATATATATATATATATATTCTGATTTTATTTTTATTTACTTTAATAACTAATATGTATTTCTGATTTTATTATTATTATTTTATTTATTATAAACTTTTTATTGATTATGGTTAATATTTTTTATTATGTATTTTATTTTTTAGAATTTAAATATAAAATTTATTTAACAATATTTTTTTATTTAAATTTTTAATAAAATTAAAAATTTAAATAATTGAACCTAGCTTATGCTAAAAGCTGCACATTATCAATAAATCCCAAACATTATTTCATTTTTGCCCAATACTTTATTAATTTATTACTTTCCCTTTCCCTCCCTTTTTGTTTTCTCCAAAATAAACAGTTACGCACGTCACAATCAAGAGAAGTTAAACAACTACGATACTTCCTTTTCCTCCTCACTCTTAACTCACCTCAAAATTATTACTTTCACTTCAAAATCCAAAACCCCCCGCGCCACTGCCACTACCGCCACCACCATGCCCCTCGATCCCGCCACCATCACAACCACCGCATCAAGACCCGTATCGCCTCTCCCTAGTCCTCACCCTCACTCGCACCCTCACCACCATTACCCTTCACCTCAACAACAGCAACAAACCCTTCCAATTCGCGCCCCGAACCCTCAGTTGGCCAAACCCCACGACCCTTCCCAACAACACTTCGTCTATCCGTTCAGTAGCGGAACCTTCGCTCCCAAAGGCGTCAGAGGCCTCGCCGCCCCTGACCACGGCGTCGCCGCCGGGTACCCGCCGCCGTCCCTGATGTACTCCCACGGCGGCGTTCGCGGCATGCATTTGGACTATTTCAGCCACGGGTTGCATGTGACCAGGCCTCTTCCTCACGTGCCATTCCCTCACTTGGGAAACGCTACCCCTACCGCGGCCTCCCCTCCTGTTAAAAAGGTTCCAATTTTGACACCCCTTTACATTTAATTACGCTTTTTCCTTTTTGTTCTAAGACTCTAAATCTTTTCCCGGTTTAACGATTTTGCCGATTGGACTATTCAATGTGCATTTAGAGTGTCTCCTTGGTGTTGGTTTATGTAGTGAAAATATTGCCTGAAATTAAAGTGTTTCCTTTTTTTGTTTTTGTTTTAGGCTGCTCCTCGATCTGCTGTTTCTGATATCAATGGCTATAAAGAGACAAGCACGAGGTGAATTTTTGGAATGATGTGTGACTGTGATGTATTTATTGTGGTGTTTTGATTTGGTGATGGAGTTGGATTGATATCTGTGATGGGTTTAATAGGGAAAGAAACAAAGAGGATACTTATGTCGTTGTCAGAGACAGAAAAGTGAGCCCCTTTCTTTCTCTTATTTTACATTCTTTTCATTGCTGTGGAGGTTCTATGGTGTTAATTCATTTACATTTAATTTGATGTTCTTCTGTTTCTGCATTTGTGTGTAATTACAGCCTGTGGCTCTAAAGTCTTAATAGATTGCAAGTGCTTGTTTGAATTCTTCTTAAAACATATTGGAATCTGCACAACGAGCTTATCTCCCGCCTACAGTCTTATCTTCCACAGTTTTGTAGCACCTCTTGTGCAGTACATGCTTTTCAGTTCCAATCTCCTAATCTTATTCTGACTTTCTTGTTTTAACTCATAACTTGTCTTAGTAAACTTTTGGTGGTCATGAACCTAATACCAGCAGCCTTCAATCCATTTGTTTCTTTCTTTCCATTTTGTTGTCAAGGTTGTACCTTAACGTTGTGTGCTTTAGACTCACTTTTGTAGGTGGGTTTATTCTCAGAAATCCAAAATATTGTTCCACAAAGCATAGTGAATGTTATTGTCAGTTTCTCTGGTGATTTTGTAGGTATCATGTAGAAATCCAACATTTTTCTTTACCTTCAATTCACCGACCAAGTCGGTTGTGTGACACGTGGAGATTGATGATTCATTAGTCAGCGCAGTGACATTGTAGCATGATAGATGAGTGTATTTTGTTTGCAGTTAGAGATGGTCTCAATTAAGAATAAGAAGGGAGAAGTGTTTTAAGTTGATTTTCTTATGTTAAATATAGGGATCTTCCAGGTCATTCATATATTTGAATTTACAGAATGAAGATATGGGTGAAGAATTATATTAGAAGTTTAAGACATAATATATCTATAAGAAGTGTGGTGCAGGAATAACCTTATAAAGAAAAATGATAGAATTTTATGTGGTAAATGGTAATTAGTTTTTAAATATAATTAATTTAGCCAGATCTTGGCAATTGAGATGGCTTTATATGTTTTCCAGAATTAGATGGGAAAAATGAACTTTTATGATAAATCCAAATTGCTATTTTTTTAAAAATAATTCATTTTGCCTGATGCTGGCAATCGGGAATAAGCATAGTTGATAATCTTGCTTAATGGTGCAGAGCAGTCAACCACCAAAAATCTGCACTTGGATAGCAGTAGGGCTGATATACTGAAGATTATGTATATAAGATAAATAATTTATGCTACACTATAAATGCTTGAAAATAAAAATTACCCAAAATTTTTATTGTTGTTTGTCAAAAGTCACAGTGTCAAAGTCTAAACAAAAAATCACCTTAAGAAGCCAATAATAACAAAAGTCAGCAAGCATAAGGACACAAAAGTACTGCATAAAATCCAAAATACCTTGGATCATTAAGTGCAAACTATTCAATACAAGATAGAGAAAAAAACCTGAACAATGGAGGTCTCAAAATCACAATATACAGACCTGTGATAATCTTGAGAACAAAGGTGGGACAGGACAAGAATTGCTGTGAAGAGCACAGCGTGTTAGTGGGCTGCCAGAACTTGGTTAAGCTACTTGAAAATGTGATAAAATATTTTTGAAATCTAAATTGCTTCAGGATATCCTCACATGTTAAAATGTACATGATTTACAATCTCTAATATTAGGAAACTTGGAAAATAATACAAATCAATTCCTAATTATTTGAAGGAAATAAAAATCCCCTAAATGGGAGATATTAACCCAAGATAATAGATGCTTTGCAACACAATCCCTCAAGTGGGAGCCTTCAAATTATATGCACCAAGATTGTTATAGATTAGGTGGCCCCAAGGAACCCGAAGAAACTTTGTCAGGAAATCTGTGAGCTGATTGCTTGAGTTAACAAACATTAGTGATGTCCTTAATTGCCTTTTCTTGTACAGGGTGATAACCAAATTCTATAAGCTTGATCCTCTCATGAAAGAATGTATTTGTGGCAATATATAAAGCTGCTTGATTATCACTATATAACTTCATATGGTCAACATTTCCAAACTTAAACTTGTGAATAAACTGTTTTACCCATATAAGTTCACAAGTGACCATTGTCATAGGCTTGTAGCTCAATATTCAGTCTCTGCATATGGACACAATTCACTTCCTAATTTCACAAGATTTGTTGAAATTATTTTCTGGTGCCTTGACAAACTGAGATGACCTAGATGCCTATGGAGTGCACTGGGGGAATCTATAACTGCATACACAATAAGAGGAGTTCACTTGAGATAGTAAACTGCAGGTTACTCATTTCTACTCCGGTTGTTTCGCCCATACCATGAACCTGATTGGCAAATGAATTAGAATGAAACCATGAAAGGTTACTTAACAGTTAAGAGAGCGAGTAAGCTAACTCTTGGAGATCAAACTAAAGGACATCTAAGCATTAATAAGACAAATTATAAATCTACAGATGGAACGAGTGAAACATGTTCAACGTGTTGGCCATTGTCCATAGATCCATTGGCCAAGGTAACAAAACCAAAAAAGAAATTTGGTGCAACTGTGCAGAGAGAGAAAAAAATGATCAATTAGCCACGTGATTAGAAGCACTACAATAAGAAGTCCAAGAATTTGGACTATTACTATTTACTAGTATTAGACATGAATTTTCGGTTTACTTGAATGAGCAACTATGTAGTGTAATACCAAATCTGCTGGGCTCTTCATTTGGAAGTACTCCTACAACTTGGTTTTAAAGAGAGCAGAAGGTTGCTTTCCTGATAAAATACTGGATCTCTTCTCTTTTGCTAGATCATATTCGAACTTAGGAACATTGGCAATTTTCTTTGGGAACCTGTGAATGAAATAGCTAGTTTCATGAGTATGGTCTGGTAATCTATAACAGTAAATAAAGGGAATACCAGTGTGTTGATGTCCACAATTTTTTGCCAAATTTACCCTTCAGATCCACCCTCATATATAATGACCCACTCATGAATAACCAAGGAAATCATATAACCCTTACTCTCTTATGCATAACCACCCACTTTTATAAATAACCAAGGAAATCATATAACCATCTGTTCTCATTCATAATCAAGGAAAATCTTAATAAGAAGATAAACAATGCGAAAAGACAGGCATGGCAGTGTCTGCCTTTCTGCTAGTTTACACCAAGTGCTGCAGAGATAGCCTCCACAACCCCGTCAACCTTCTCTACCTCCACATCCACCACAAGATGGTTAATATACAAGTACTCCAACTTGTTTAACAAACCTTGATGGTCATCGGCTTGCAAAAAAGATTGTCAATTCTTCTATTGCAGCTTGTGCTGATGTAACAAAATTGATAATGCCATGATCTGATTGTCTAAGGCAGTTTGGGAGTATACAAATGCCAAGTCATTAACAAACAAATTACAAGCCTTTTTCCTAAAGGTGAAACAAGTTTAAATATTTTTGAAGTTAGCCAAAATATTTGGCTCTATATACTGTTAGAACAAAACAATAATTGGTAATCAGAGACTTCAATTGTTAGAGGGAATATTAGAGATTGCATTTTGAAGGTTTTGAAAGATCCTGACCTAGAAACCATAGTTTGATTGATGCTGACCAAGGCAACTAATTCTTACCATTGGACTAACTGGGAATAAAAAGCTTGAGGTTGTGACTTTGAGCAACAGGGCGACCAAAATGAGAACAAGGCTGGCGACCACCAGAATGGAAGGAGGAGTTGACTGAGAGATTGGCACCAGTGGTGTGATGAACAGAGGGTTGGGGAAGGAGGCGGCATACATATAGAAGCTGGTAGTGAGAGAAGTGTCAGAACATGCTTGTGCACAATGAAAGACCCACTTCTAGTGCCACCACCAACAATAGAGTTGCCAGTAACAGTAGCAGCACTTGCACTAGCATTAGTGTTAGAAGCCATTTTTCAGTCCAGAAAAGAGATGCAAAGAGCAAGTTAGATGTTAAGAGAGCATTCACCACAAAGGTAGAGAGAGATGAGAGTGAGATGTAGAGATACACAAACGAGAAAAGATGCAGAAACAGGTTGAAGTTGCAAAAGATGAAGGTAGACACAGACACAATCTCGAGTGGTTGAGCAAAAGCAGAAGATGAATGCAGGGCTGTTGCAGAAGATGAGAAATTAGGGGAATAAGTGAGAAACTAAGAATGGGGATTGTTGCAGCTGAAAAACTAGGGGAAAATGTATTAGGGTTTCATAGAAACCGGGTCAAGTCATGGGTCACACATGGGTTTTCGGGTGGATGAGACAAATCAGGTCAAAAACCCAACCCAATGAGATCGCACAATCCCATTGATTTTATGGCCTTCATAAATGATCAGTTGATCCCACCAATTCCTGAACATGCATGAGCTTGAGATTGCAGGGGGCATACAGGATCATAAAATCATTTGATCCTATGTTTTGGATTGCAATTTTGACTACAATGGTTGCACCTAAGTCTGCGGTCCAAGACTCAAGGACTGTGTTATTAGCCTTAAGAGTTAGGAGCCAGACACTTACCTGAATGAGCTATAGAGCTTGAGCTAGTTATGATGTCACAAAACTGGTGCAACTTCTCAATTTCTTTATTGAGGGACTGAACCTCTACTTTGTCTGAGGTTGCAGATTCTACTCCCTTCTCCTGAGCAGTAAAGTTGGCTTCTTCCTCTGTTTTATCCGATTCAACACTCTTTCCTTACTGTGTAGAGCTTAAAGCAATTTTCTCATGTCTAAGTTTGTTGCATGATAGGACAGGTACAAAGCGGTAGAAGAAAACTCCCTTCCTCCTCCTGATGCAAGAATTGCAAGAGTGTAGGTCTGCAGAGATTGCTTCAAGTAGCTCAGCCTACTCCCAATATCCACTAGGAATAAAACTAATTCCTTTCCTTAGGTTCTCTGTCTATTTATTTACTCAGTCTCTCCCTCTCTTTCAAGCTAACTAACTGTTTCTTGTGGAAAGTTAGTTAGAATATAGTTACATCATACTTGATTATGACTCCCTGGGGTTTGATCCTCTATGATTCTTCTCCTCACCTCTTATACACTCTCCTAATAGGAGATCAATTTCTATCATTGCAATGAGTACACCATAAATCATCACGAGAAAAACCTTGTTTGGATCTGGTATGTGCCCTGTCTGTTCTTTACAGCTGTGAGTGCTGCTGAATCAGTGTTGGGTTCCGAGGCAGAAGCATTCTCCAGCATCACAGTGTGGCATCTTTCTTCTCCTTATACTAGTGCAAAGGTCTCATTTAGATTGGGTGAAGGGTCTCTTCCAAGAATCTGGATACAAACTTGATCAAACTCCACATTTAGACCCACCAAGAACTCAAAAACTCAATCCTTGTCCCTCTCTTGAAGAAGAGCTTGATTGTCTTCTTTTGATTTCAGTTTCAGATTTCTATATAAGCCCATCTCTTGCCCTTAATTAGTCAGCCCATTGAAATACTCTGTAATGGAAATATTACCTTTTTTGGTATTTGCAATCTGTCTTTAATTCATAGATGACAGCAACGTCTTGGGCTTTCAAGTATGTCTTTTGGCTGCTCCCCAAATCTGCTTTGCTGATTCAAGAGACATGAAGTTCTGGGATACCTCAATCTGCATCAAGTTCAGCAACCAGGTCATAATGATGATGTCTTCAACATTCCATGGCTTGAACTTCTCATCCTTTCTTGCAGCTGGGTCGTTATAGAGATGGTCAAGTTTCTGCTTCCCCTTCAAAGTCAGCTTCACCAATTTTGCCCACTGCAGACAATTTATTCCACCGAAAGGTGCATCAATTCCCAAATTTTGCAATTCTGAGGCAGAAATATTTGTTTTGGAAGATTCCAAGAGAGTGGATTGAGGTCCTGGGTTGTATACTGAGGCTTTAGGCATATTGTGAAATGATGGGTGGCGGCAAATGCCTAGGTTTGAGTGAAGGAAGGTCAGAGGTGTTGAGTGCTTGAACATGGCCTATGGTTTGCAAATAAAAGGAACAGTTGCACCATAGACCCCCCTAAGAGATCTCTGATACTATGAAAGATGAAGGTTCTGAGATGAATAGGTATTTCATTAGAGGCAAGCTGCCAAAATATATACACACATGTACAGCAGAGATTCTCCCATAATTAAGGAGAATTGATTACAATTAAGGTGACAGATTCCATCGTAATTAATGACAGTTGATTAATCTAAATAGGGAAAGGAATCTGAAATATGGGGAAATAATACACCAAATAATTAAGAAATAACTGCAGAAAAATCATCTCTCCAAATCAGAGGTGATATCACAACATTTTCCAAGTAACTTGAAGTTAAATAAGAACAAGAATTGAACAAGTCTTAGACTCTACAAGTTCTAATTAATTAGAAGGAAATAATAGGATCCTTATTAGTTGGTCCAACTAAATAAGTTCCTGATGGAACATCTTAGTTGCAAAGCTGCAAAACATTTTCATGCTTAATGCCTGACCTTGCCATTTTTTTAACTAACTTAATATTAAGCCCTACGAATTAGTAATTTTTGAATAAAATTAGAGCAATAATTTTAGTTGGAAAATTTTCTTCTGCTGTTTGTTATGATAATGAGTTAGTACCTTGAGCTAATATCTTAGTTTTCTCCATGGTATTTTCTTTTTAGTTGTGATAATTATGTTAATTTTCAAATTTTTAGGTGAGAATAACAGAAGATGCTTCCCTGTATGAGCTTTGTAGATCATGGTTGAGAAATGGTATAAACGAAGAAACCCAGGTTTGAGTTATATATTAGAACTTTTTTATATTTTGGCACTTGCTTCTGAATTCAAGCATGTATTGATGCTTACAAAATGTTCTTCTGTAATTCTAGTTTGCTGTTGAAGAAATGATATTAATTGCATGTCTGTTTTAATAATTATTAAGCAGCATCAACTAATGGCAAACTTTTTCTGTAACTAAACTTTTGTTTTAAATAAGCTTGACTTGAGACTTGAAGAATATTTTGGTTGCTCCTTACCCTTTCTATAGCAAATATGTGATTTGCAACTAAATGAAGGTGATCCTCAATGAAATCATGCTTTATTTGTGAATTTGAATAAAATATATTGATTTTTAAATGCTGTACAAAATAATTATTTGATTTTGATTCTCTTTAAAGGTGCATTATTTCTATAATTTGGCTTCTTTGGAATGGGAAAAGTGGGTAAATCCTTTATAATTAGAAGTTACTAGTTTCTTATGTGTGCTTTTCCTGTGGGGTCTTCTTCTGGTAGTAATTGTGTTGCAATGGGGTTTAACTGAGGCTATGAACAAGGTCCTGTTAACCAGGTTAGAAGTTTAACTGGAATTTGCAGTCTGGGTTTGAAAACTGCAATTAGGATATAGCTTTCACGGGCAAGCTTGACTTGAAATCTGATGAAGTAAGCTAAAATTTAACTTATTTGGAGCCAAATTGTCAGATGAAGCTGTTTAGATAATTAAAGCCAAATCTGGTTATTAATAGATTAGAGGGTTTTTTGTTAGTAGTCATGATCCAAAATGGTGCTATAAACCAGGCCTTAATGTTTATTTGATGCCTTCTTTCTTTTTCCCCCCCTTAGAATAGAATTTACCATGTTTTCTTCAGAAGCTTAAGAACAGATTTCTGGCAATGATCTATTTGCTATGTCGTTTCCTAACAACATTACTGGAAAGTTTATAATGTTTCTTCTAACTAGTTTTTACATCGGTACAAATAATATGACCAATATGTTTTTTTTCCTTTATAATTTTCCTATAGTACAGTGTTAATAAAGGATTAGGATGTTATTAGTGATGACTTGCTTTTGGAGATGAATATTTAATAAGCATCTGTTTTGATGTGTTATTTATTTATTATCTTATGTTTCATTGTAATTGGCAGCCACAACAGAAAGATATAATGAAGGCACTTCCCAAACCATTGCCTGCATCTATGGTGGCTAGTTATATGTCAAGCAAGAAAGAAGATCAAAACGATGAAGATGAGCTGGAAGAGGTTGGGTTTTCTGGTTAACTGACTATTTCTAAGAAATCAAATAATATATGAAAGTGAAATCTGTATTTACGTGGAAACTAACCATTTCTTTGGCACAACTTGTGTTGTTAAATAAGTTTTGTAGAATAGGCCTATTCTCCGGCAGATTTCTTAGAGGAATGTTTCTGTTGAAATTTGAGTTCTTTCACTTCAATTCTGGGTCAATGATTTTGATTCTGTTAATCCATATCCTATGTTATGCTATTGCTACTTTCAGAATGAGAAGTCTGTTGAGCACTTATCATCACAAGATCTATTGAAGATACATGTTAAGCGTGCAAAAAGGGTTAGAGCACGGTAAGCTTTATTTTTTAGCCCTCCCTTTCTCCTTCTAGTTTATTTATTCATTACCTATGTATGACTTTTGGTGAGAGGATTGCACGACTAAATTGACAATGCATTATAAGTTGTAACATACAGCTATTTTGAATATGGTAGATTAAGTGATTAACCATACAGTTTATATGAATTTGTAATCCATATGACTTGTGGTCAGAATAACTGAGTTGACAGTGCATTGTATGTTGTAAAATACTTCTATCTACTGCATGCTGTAGAATAACCATACAAATTATGTGAAATTGTGAATCCACATTACAACAGGTAAATTGTTCCATTTCTTGAGTTTTGAAATGAACTCAAGAATCTATATCTTAGGGATTGTATGCACTTTATATATTTATCACCTTATAGACATTGATGTAATTCTGAAATTAGTACTACACAATTACATTGGTTTTGATGTTTCTTTTTCTCCTGGTCAAAAGTATTAAATACAACATACGTGGTTTTCTTCTCTTAAATGCATATTTCTGAGGCCTGATATAAGAAAGAAGCAACAAAGGACTCACGTCCCTGTTTGTTTTATTGTTTGATGATCACAAATCTGCATCTAGTGGAAGGAGCTCCTTTCTATCTACTGTTAAGTGTCTTGGAAAGCATAAATCACCTGTTTGGTGTGAAATGAATCTTATACAAACTGGTTTTAAGTCTGTAATGATCTCTTTTACCTTTGTTGACATACATTATAAAGATCCCTTGTCATTTCACATGGATCCAATAGAATTTATTTCCTTCGCATTTAAATCAATTTAAATTTGACACTTTTATATGGCTAACTTGTTTGTTGCAGTCCTAGTTGCAATATTGAATGGTTTTGACTGACCAAGTGTTAATGTAAAACTTTTTTAATACTATCATCAAGTTTGACTATTCCGACCATTTCCTGGGAAGTATAACTCTTAATGATGTACTGTGATATCATTGGATGATAGTGTCAAAGATTTTATGATGATAATGGTTCAAATTTAAACCCTGTTGAAACAGATTGTTTCATTCAAGCATATGCAAGTTTTTGGTGCTGAGTTATTTTGTTTCCTTTTCTGTTTTCTGTAGATCAAGGTCTATTCTGGACTTATACCACCTTTCATGGGGTAGATGATTGCGTGACCTGAATTATCTTGAAAATCGGAATTATGCTCTTTTATGTATACTTTTAAGGCTGCGAACTTACTTTTGTCATAATCTTTTGTAATAATAAATAGTTTGCTCTTAATCATGTTCATGTTTTCTTTGCTTGCCTTTTGATCCTGAATTATTACAATGATTGCCATTTTATTTTATTTGCTAGAATGCTCTTTTTTTGTACCTTTAGTAGTGTGTAGATCCCAAAAGAATTATGCCATTGGGATGTTCCTCACACAATCTTTAACTTCTATAGTTTTGGAAAGCATGCAGGTTCCTTTATTTAATGATAATCCGCCCTTCTGGATGAAATATATACAATATATTAACAATGTTGTTACTGTCCTTTGCTGCTTGTAGTTTACGGGAAGAACGGTTACATCGCATCACAAGGTACAGAAGTAGGCTTAGGCTTTTGCTTCCTCCACCTGTTGAACAATTTAGAAATGACACAGCTGCTGGAAACTGAACTTGCTGACTCCACAGGTATCAAGGTTATTGGATGACTCTTGATAGGCTTCTAGTTAATTCATTATGTTTGCGGTTCATTGAAAAAATATGTTCTTCATAGTAGCAAATGTAAAAATCTAACTGAAAATTGGCATAGATTTTTCAGCTTTTCTCCTTAGTTTCTTCTATGGCTGGTCTTTGACCAGGAAATGGCAATAGTTAGGGTTTGAATGAGTAGCAATGAGTTCGAAATAATTGTCTACCTTGGCCATTGCTTATTCTTGAGGGCTGCTGATACAATGACCAACTAATTCGAGGTATGACAAGCCTGTATCCCCTTGGAAGATTGTAAATCTTTTTGTATTTTGGAAGGCGTTTGGACTTATTTTGAAGAAAAAATTTGATTCACAAACTTCTTGAGAGCTTTTATTTATTTATTTATTTATTATTATGATTATTATTAATATTAAAAACCAATTATTTCTTAAAATTAATCGATTTCTAAACATGTGTATGTAAGCAATTAGTGCCTGGCTTCCAACTCTTCAATGATTTTGTGTTACTGGATTTCCGTTTGAATTTTCTAGATTATGTTTATGGCAAAAGCTATAAGATCTGTGTTTTAGGTTGAAATTGAATCATGGAAAAATGTGCTTCCGAATGTTTGATTTATGGAAGGACTAGTGTGTTTAGTTTTATTTATTTAAATAAAGCAATGGCAATTTATTAGCATCTTAATAGAGCTTTTGAAAAAAAGTGTTTTTTAGGATTTTAACTTTACCAAACAAGCACTAGGTTTTGTGTGGATGAAACGGCTTGTGTAGTGTTTTCAATACTAAAGCATAGAGTAAGTTATCAAATTAGTCTTCAAGATTACAAACATTAGTTATTTTATTTTTTGAAATTATGAAATAGAAATTTTAATCCTTAAAATTGATAAGTATTAGTAAGTTCAGGACTTAATGTTAAGGGTTTGTATAATGTATTCATTAATTTGACAATTGTTAGTCATTTGTCTTTGATTTTGTTGTGCTTACAGTCTATTTAGTCTTTTTATTTATTGCATATAAGTCAATTTAGTCCTTAATATAAGCGATTAAAATTGATGATGATTGTCAAATTTGATATTTCAAATTTTAGGATTAAATTGATTTTGTAATGTTATGGACCAAATTGACTTGTAAAGTTAGTTAAAGGCAATTTTTACTATGCATTAGTGCCAAAGTCTCATTTAGTTTATTGCAGTTTAGTGTCTGGTTTTGAAAATTGAAGTTGAATCTTCCACCACCACCATTGTTCCATCATCGTGCCTAACGTTTTGTTGATAGAACCTAGCAAACCACCACTAAAAAGCCATTACCATGGAGCCACCATGATCCCCAATTCCATTAAGCCATAGCATATCTCGCCTCAATCGCAAACCTTGTAGAGCTAAGCCACAACCTACAACCTTGTTGGACCATTGCGCAGAACTGCACATACCTAAAATGCCACTCTCTCATTGCTTGACGCCTTTACTTTAAGCATCTTTTTTTTTCACCCCTTTTAATTTTTTAGAATTTTTTTTACCATTTTACCCTTAACACCTCATCTCTTTTGCAAAAAACTTTTCTCTTCTGCAAGTATTTGTCTATTTCGCAAATTAATTTACAGAATGCATCAGTGTATTCCGTAAATTAATTTGCGGAATTAATTTTTTGTTCTCCGTAAATTAATTTACGGAAGGTTATATTTTTATGTTTCGTAATCTAATTTGCGGAACAAAAAAATTATATTCCGCAAATTAATTTACGGAATACACGATGCATTCTGTAAATTAATTTGCGGAAAGTGTTTAACGTTTCGCAAATTAGTTTGCGGAATATAAAGTCTCTTTGTCTTCTCCGATGCTCCACCGACGTTTTTTCGATGTTTATTTTCTTAGTTTTTCCTCCCACCAAAAGCAGAATCTAACATAGATTCAATTAATAAGGAAGAAAGTACAACAATGGTAAGTAGAAGAAGAAATGAGAAAGAAAAAGAAAGAAGGAAGAAAAAAGAAAAAAAGGAGGAAGACATGAAGACGGAAGGAGGAAGAAGGAAGGAAGGTTAATAGATAAGGATATTTTCGTCTTTTCATCTATGAGGGGGTGAAAAAAAAAGTTTTGGGGTGCAAAAAGCAATCCCCTTGCCTGATCTTCACTAGACTAACACCAAAGTTCCATTATCCCAACCCTGCCTTCATAGCTCATAACCAACAAATCCATAATTGGGCTGTCATCGCAAACACCATACTAATTAATTTTAAAACTCGTTTATCTTCTCCTTTTTATCATATTTTAAAATTAAATTTTAATTATATTATTTTGTGATTATATAAATTTACATGTCACTATGATATAAACATGACTAGAAATATCGAAATATTTATAAATAGGGAAATTTTGTTGAAAAATTTCATCAATTTTGACAAATATGTATGCAAAATTAGATTTTGCATGTAGCTTGTTAATTCCGCATTAAAGATATGATAAATGGATTTCAAACCAATGGCATTGCATGAAAACTCAACCTTGTCCTCCCATTCTCACCCTTGATCTCCATCTTCTAATTAATTGCATGCAAACCAAAGTAGCCATCTTTTTATTTGGACCAAGGATTGAACTTTTATTTCATTTTCATACTAGGACCAAAATTTCCTAAGGTAAGAGAGGGAGACAAGCAGGAACATGTAATTGATTTTGAAGAAAGTAAAGAAAAATGTGACCTTGGTCATTTTACGTGTAAGGGAGTGTACGAAATAATTAGGGAGGCGGTATGGAAAAAGTAATTCCCATATATGTATGCTTCGGTTTCATAGGCTCGAATTGGAAGAGTTTGTAATTTCTAAGTGAAACTTACAAAAAGCAATTCATGTATGCTTCGGTTTCATAGGCTTAAATGGGAAAAGTTTGTAATTTCTAAGTGAAATTTACCAAAAGAAATTGTTTTTCGCATCCTTCAATATCAATAATACGTTGCACCTTTTCTGTATAATTACTTTTACATCCTTACTTTTATGTATTTCGAAACATAAATAACGTATTATTTCTAGAAATATAGTTTTGGAGGTGAAATAAAAAAGTTTTTAGAAATAAAATTTTGGAAGGTAAGATATACTTCAAAAAGTTATTTTTTGAAAAATATTTATTTAGCTTTCAAAATAATATTTTTGGAAGAGTTTTTATTTTGTTTTTGGAAATATGATTTCAAAATGTAGACTAAATTTAAAAAATATATTAATATTTTGTTTAAAATATTTTTATATATATTTTATTACTATGTGAATATATTAGTAAACAGTATAATAGAATGAAAATTATAAATAAAATTGAATAAATAGAATGTAGAAGGTAATTGTCATTAATATTAAAATGTCATTATATAATGTTATATAATATTAAACATAAATGTAAAAATCAGGTGGTTTGCATGTATTTTTTTTTCTTTCACTATGTGATGGTTTTTTGAATACCTACACCAACTATGTTTACTGCTTGATGTGTAAGGTTTGCTCCTCATGCGCCATCTGTCATGCATCTCAGGTCAATCATTTCTTGCATTAGCTGAACAATCTCAAAATTTTCATCCATATAAACATGTATTGATATTAGCACATTAATATAGAAAAGATATTTACATAGGGTTTGAAAGACATAGTCATACCTACGACGAGAGAACATCTTGCTCTTGACTGCTGCTACTTGGTAAATCTGTATGTGTGAAAGACTGCGCACTAACATGATCCTCAAAGGAAGGAATGTGGTACCAATGTGAAATGCTACGAAACCAATCAGGTATCTGACAATGTATTAGACCTCAGCGGATACATCGCCTCTGATTTCATGCGCCATCATCGACTCCTTATAATGTTGGTAAGTATGATCGATATCTTTGGCACTCAACCGTATTAAACTGATCAAATGAGGATGAGAGTATGCCCTGTACATGATCGTACTGATGTAATACTCTCTCCAGAAGATGTGGATAAATCATACCATCACATCTGATCAACCTAGAATACCAATATATCTCACAGAAGGATTGGTATACTTTGTAACTCAAGTATGGTGTCCAAGTGATGTAATCCGCATACAAACGGTCCAATGCCTCCCTGTATGGATAAACATCTTCTGAACCATGGATCCCAACTAACCGTATTAACACAAACATATATTTACGAAATTCCACGTTTAGTTGGTGAGCACTGATACGTGGAAAATGCTCAAAAATCCATGCTTGAAACAATTATAAATAATTAATTTTATAAAACAATTCATATTACACAATAATTACAAATAAACATACCTATAACTCTCATATGGAAAGTGTTATGAAAAATCACGTTGCTGAGATGTTTGTAAAGGTATGCCAATGTAGCTATCCCCCATGCATACCTCTCGACTGTGTGAAGATCTTGGAACAACTCCAGGTACATAACTCCAAGAGAGGTTACACTCTTATATATAAAGATAGTACAATCCACTAGTTAAAGTAAGTATGCTTTGGCAGCAACATCCAACTGACCTTCTCCGATGCAATGCTCGTACACATCCTCTAGCTAGCTAAATAGAACGAAAGTACCATGAGTGGAGTGAGTCTCCATGTTTTCCTCCCCCGTGGAGACGTGTAACAACTCTTGCAACACATCACATGGAACTTCTCTTTGCATCGGAGGAAGCAAGAATAACTCACCTGTTACTAGTATATGTAACAGGGGAGGACACGACGTCCGATATGATGGTTGTTTCTTCTATTGATAAATGAAAGGTGTATATGTCTCGAAGTCACATTTCAAAGAAATCTGACATTAACCCATGATCCATAATGCCATGACTGCTGATAACCAACAGAGCTAATCCAACATCTCATACTCACAAACATAATCTTTCTGTGACTCTTTCAACTTAGGTCCGTGTGAAATGATCTTTAGTGCACCATAATCCAAAATTAACAAATTGTACATTCAATTACAGATCATTATACATTCAATCACAAATTATTATTTAATATTAGTTAAGAACAAAAATAAATAAATACTACCTTTCCGTTCCACAATGATGCAACAATATGGTGACTATAGGAATGCAACACTGAAGTATCACTAGGGTTATCAGGAAAACCTTCTGATGCCCTAACTACGATCTCTCCTCCACATAGATGTAGTTGGCCTTGATCGTTCCTCGTACACAGCATCTATAGGATGTGCTTCAGTGTGTGTCGATGCATATTTTCTACCTCTTCCACCTCTAGTTCTTGTATGCATGACTAAGCATTTAAAAGATCAAAAACTAGTATTCTAATTTATAAGTTGCCTTCGAAAAATAAGAATTTGGAACGAATTCATTCTTGTATTTTAGAATTTATTTCCAGAATGACATTCTGTTTTGAAAATAAGATTCTTGAATGTAAGAATGAATTTGTTCTAGATTCTTATTTTTATAAATCAACTCAAACTGCATTCTAGAATCTTATTTCCAAAACTTGATTTTCTTTTTGAAAATAAGATCCTGTAGTATAAAAATTTAATTTTAAAATCTTATTTTTAGAATATATTTTAATATTCTAAAAATAAGATTCCAAAATTATATTTTTATACACAAAATTTTATTTCTAGAAGTTTATACTTATGTTCGAAAATTCGACTTTAACAGTTGTATGCATATATATTAGTTCAAGAAAGGAGAAAAATAACAAGAAATGAAATTTAGGATTAAATTTTTACATTTCAAATGGAAGATGAGTGAAGAGGTTAAAGTTATGAATAAAGATAAAAATACAAAATGCTTTATATATAAAAAAAATAGTGAAAAGAGAGACGGAAAAATTAAGAAAAAAAAGAAAAATATTTTAAAAATTTAAGAGAGATATAAAAAGTAAAAAAAGAAAGTGTAAATAGTGATACCTTTACCTAAATTTTGATGTTAAGCCAAATTAACCAAGCCCAACATGAATCTTTAGTTACTAAAGTTAGCGGCTAAAACGAAATTAAATTGGAAGGATATGAATGCATAGACACAGATGTATGTTGTGACTTCAATTCCAATTATGCTTGTCTATTAATCCTAGTATGACCACATGTTGATGTGTATATATATATAAACGTGTAGATTAGCAAGCTAACGCCTTTTCACTTGGAAAAATAATGATATCCTTTTCTAAAAAAATTGAGAACGAAGGTTAGGTTGAATATATTTTTAATTATTTTAAAATTTTGGTTTAAATTTTTTATTTTTAAAATAATTAATGTTTAGCACATTATATATATATATATATATATATATATATATATTAATATTTGACATATCAATAATAAAAAATAAAAATAATTTATTTTAAAAAATAAGAGGTTAAAACTAATTATTTAAAAATAAAAAACTAAAAGTAAAATTTTAAAATTTTAAAAAGATTAAAAATATATTTGACTCAAAATTATTTATATAGTTTTACATTTATTTATTTATTTTATTCTGCAAAATCATTTTCTGTCCCTATTCCACCAGCATCTATTGAAGGTCCAAACCATTCACACCTATCGAAACCGGCTAGCAACAAGAGGCAGTTTGATTAACAAATGATATGAAATTGAAGAGGCTGCAATGCTTAATCAGATGACTATTAATTAACACACTGATCATATACATACTCTGAATGAAGATAAGTTGGTTTGGTATTATGTGTGTTGGTGTGATATACTTCAACTGTTAATAGGCAATGCTACATTTAGACTCAATTAACATTAACATGCTTAAGTTAGAATGAGAGGGAGATGAACAATATATAAGAACAACTTAAAGACCTTGGAGGCATATGTAATAGTTCGTCAGAAAATAGATCAAAGAAGAAAAGAGTGAAGTGCATTTAGTAATGACAGGTGTCTATCTTTTTTTCCCTTCGGAATAAAGGCTTTATTGAAAAGTACAAGTTTTCTGGAAATGCAAAATTTTTAGTGCACAATTGTGGTTGAAAACATGAGAGAGAGAGAGGAACGTTGGAGCAAGAACAATAAACCAAGAACAGATCTATGGAGGAGACAAGAGAGGGAACATACAAAAAGTTAAATGTAGTGTTAAAAAGTAAATAAATCTTAAATTACATAAATGACATTCATGCATGATTTCTTTTACAAAAGGAGAAGTGATTGTTTTGTCCAATTGAAAAAAGAATTGGTCACTAATGTAATCCTACAAACTAAGTGGGAGTGTATTAGAAACCCCCTCCATTATATGTTTGTGTGTGTGACTGCATATATTCTTTAATTAGCATTGTTAGAATTCAATTTGTAACTTGTTATGTACATGTTTAATTCGACCATAGACGAGTTGATTGAGTGATCATCGAGTTTGATTAAGTGATATATTAGTGATCTGATCTTTAACTAAAGAAACTAAGTCAACAAACTCTAAGCCCAACTCAGTTGGGCCCAACTGAATCAAGGTAAAGAAAGTTGATCTGAAGTAGTAATGATTAGGTATCCTTACTTTACAGTTACCTAATAATCCCACTAAGAATAAATATATGAGAATAATACTAATCTTAAATTCAATTAGTAAGTAGTAATTGGAAAGACCTTAAGCCCAATGCTAACCCCAATTTGGTTCCTATAAGTATTTAAATCCTAAGCCACAAATTATTTATAGCATAGAGTAGATTGCTTCCAGAATGCTAGTTAGTTTGGCCTTATACTAAAATTTAAAAAATTGAATCTCATGTTAATTAATTGAATAAGTGAGCTAAGCTTAGTTAAGGAGATAATTCTTTTAATATGGTCATTGAATTTACGATTCCCTGTGAGTTGCATGAACCTGTATGCATTGCATTGATTAATAAGAATCCGTATTCAATCTTCTTTTGTTGTGATTGATTGTTATGATGCCATGCATTGCATTGACATAATTAGAATGATTATTTAGTCTAGATTTTAAGTAAATGATTGCTTTACCTCATACATTTCATGTAATGTGGTGCTTATGTGTTTCCATGAGCAGCAACTTAGTTATTTTGATTAATTGTTTAAGTTGTGTATACTCTTGGTTTGATGGAAGATCAACAATATATTCGTCAATCATTAGGTTCAAGTGTAATTGTTGTCTTTTTTAAGTGCATGTTGCGGATGAAAAACTGGATCCATAAACTGTTGATCATTTTGGCGTGAAAAGACCTTTGTGATGTCTAGCGAGAGGGACTAGGTATCAGAATTGATGACTCCCCTTAGAGGCATGGAGTTAATTAATCAAGCTTAGATGTACCATGCATTGTATATATATACATGTAGTGTCTACGAATTGCATATACACATTTATTTATCTAGTAAAATTCATGTTAATCATAACTCATTATTTTACATATCTTTAACCCTTGAGATCCTATATACTTTGATTTCATTCAAGTTTTATGTTAATTCGAAACTGATGTCACACAAGTTTTAAACATTTTCAAGTTTTGTTCAATTGATATGCACGAATCAAGCACTTAAAAGTCTTCAAAAATATAGTATGGTACTATAGTTAGGAAGTTAGAATGTTACACCACCACCTCAAACACCCAACCATTGTATTGCTCAAAAGACTCGTCATTGTCATCCATTGAGATCATTTTTGCATCACCCATGCCACCACCCAAAAATCCCTAAATTGTACGTTGTTGAAGAGACGAGGATGGGAAAAAAAAAGAAGAAACAATGACAAGAAGCCATCTTTTGATGCAATGACAAGAAACAAAACATATGCTGTGTTCCACAACTAGCCAAAGGTCAAGAGTTCCCCACTATCTCGTTGACTTCTCATCTTTTCAATGATAGAACTAAATTGCAATAATTAAAAAATATTGAATCTCTACATATTGTACAAATGGTAATTGATCCTTTCCATTGGTTTTTATATTAATATTTATAATGACTTGTATTAAGTGATCCATCTTGGATTACAAGATTAGTTTGTCACTAGTTCATCTTAAGCGTTACAATTAATTTAAACACTAAATTGAGTAATGAACGTGGAAGTTAAGGACTAATTTTATTTAATATCCGAGATTAAATTGATTGGTGTATTATTTGATGAATTATTCTAAACATTGCAAAAACCCCTATTGCCAAAATCATATTTTAGAGTTCTCGGAATAGAAATCTAAACACAAATTTACTCACTTGTTTCCATTAATTGTATGTTTTCAAATTATATATGTTTTCCCCCTCTCGCCTTTCCTTCCTTTCTGAAAAAAAAAAAACACCCATCGTGTCATCCATTAGTTCATTGTCTGCGAACGTGTAAAAGCTCTAGTGCTATTGCTAGCTTAATCTAAGGTCCAATGCCTGTGCAAAACAACATTGACATATGATTTATAAATGGATAAATATTATTGCATATCTAAAAATATGTAAAATATGATGGAAAGAAGTTAGAGATAAAAATAAAAAGGAGCTATAATGTGATGTGACATAATAAGGAGATAAAAAAAATAAAATATATCAAGATGTGAATACTACTAAAGATTGTTTATAAATTTCTAATGATCACTTTTTCCCTGGTAAAACCGTAATGGAATTGTTCTCTTTGAAGAAGATTTGAGTTATTCTGTTTTTATGACATTAGAAATTATGATTGCGTGTAAGTTGACTCTACTTTAAATAAACAACACATTGAGCCAAAACAAATTTCATTTTATAGACGAATAAGTGGCACCTGCACTCTTGTCCTAATTAATTCTTGTAAAAGTGAATTGACTTATTGTAGTTGTTTTGGACTAATTGCATATAGAATGAACTTGACAAATCAAACACGGTATCAACCTCAAACTTTTCCATGGGTCAATGATCTCCTTTTTGATGGCTTTACATGTAAATTACATTTTCAAGTCATTTTCTTTTCGTATGTGGAATCCTAATTGGGCTTCTTTTTTTGCAGCCATAAAGCGTCAACTTGCGGAGGTTGAGATATGCAATGGAAATTCAATTCTCATTATTGACGGAAAACAAAGGCCACTTAATTATTATCTCCTAATGTTTACTTGTAATCAAAGACTATGTTTCACCATTACTTACCAATTTCTCCACCTTAGCGTGCTAGGTCAAGATTTTGCCGTAAATGGAAGATTTGCCAACAAATCATAATTTAAGGGATCAATTTCAAGTGCTGGACATGGAAGCTGAACCTCAAAAATGAATTTCTTAAGTGAGAAGGGGTAGATTTATGATAAGGAGTTTCATGAGGCTGAAAAATATTTTGACTTGTGTTAGTATTTGAATTTAAATTAATAGTAATTTTATTTTTTAATAGTAAAATAATAAAATTAATATTATGCATGTAAAATAACTTTTAATTTATATTATTTAAATTTAAATTTTAGAATTAATCTATCATTATGTGTGAATTAAAAATAATGTAAAATATATTACAATTTTATACATATATATGATAGCACGAGTTATATACTAATCTTTGTAAAAAAAAATAAGTTCATTATTGTTATTACTACATCTAAGTATTTCATCTAATTCTAAAACGAGTATATTGTTATTACAAAATTTAATTTAATTGAAATATATTAATAGTATAAAAATTTTATATATTACTATCTAAATATAAATTATATTTAATTTAAAACTATCAAATTTTTAATATTTACATTAAAATTTATATTTGGAATAGTTTGTAATTAGTTGATAATTTAATTTTTTACGTTATTAGTATTTTAAAATTAAACATATCATCCATTTAAGAAAATTTTCTTAAATATTAAATAAAAAGTAAATATAATTAATATACATTTCAATTTTTTAATAAATGGAATATTAATTAAAATATATAATATCATTAAAATTAATCTTCTAAACACCATTTTCATCCTTTGGTCATAATAGATATAATTATTATGCTAATCATGTACACAATGACACCGTCACCATACAACCACTACCATTTGAATTTTGATTATACTGCTTAAATCTGTCTGCTTCAATCCAATTTCCACTCTGAATCATTGTCTTTTTCTTTTGGATGTTTTCCTCTAAGATTCAGCGGATAAGAATGAGATTTGAAAGATGTCTTAAAGTCAAAAAGTTTTTTTTTTTTTTAAATTTTCATATCAATATTGGCTTGGCTCTATCCAAATTTTCTTTTATTAGGATGCTACAGTACTCTTAACTTTTAAATAATGTAATATAAAATATGGTTAATTAATTTAATTACACAATAATAATATATTATAGCCATTATTATAATTAAATCAATCATATTTTATGTCACATCATTTAAGGATACGGTAACGCTTAGGTACCAGAATGTTGTCCCATTACATTTCTTCAAATATATCATTGCTAATTGCGTGTTGAAGATGGCAGCCGCATCATGCCATGGAGTTTGGTACCACATAACACACGCATTCATCACGTCATTTGTTTTTGTTCTATTCTAGGGGTTTCTGTTGTATGTACCAATGGTACTACTATTAATTAATTATTATATTTGTTGTTAAAACTTTTTAAATCATTCAGAAGTCCAAGCCACACTAATTCACAAAGTCATGATTGAATACAATGGGTTGTTCAAATTTGATAACCATAAAATAGTTTTAAATCAAGCACTTGATTAGAATATCTAACGTTTCAGAAACTGTTCATTGGTTATGTTTGACATGGAAAAATAAAGCATACTTAAGATATTAAGCTCCATTATTGATGATTGCTTAATTAAGAAGATACAAACTCCTATATATATATATACAGTAACTTCCTACATATAAAAATTCAAAATTCTACATTGTGTAGTGAAAGATAGTAAATGCATGTATGGTGTCATAAATGTATAGTGAAAGTAGATAGCCCCCAAGGGGTTAGATGGTTGATTATGGGTGGTTGTTAATCATACCCAAAGCTTAGGACATTGAAATCAGTGGTAATCTCTTTAGAGTTGAGGTGTGGTATAATAATCTCTCCATAATTTAAATTTGAAATTAGAATCAGTACCATTTATATAATTCAAACAGAAAAATAAAATAAAAAAGGTGTATTCTTAAAATTTAAAATGGGGTACTATGGTTCTTCTATGAAGATAATAAAAAAACAAAAAATAATTTTTTTTTTTAAAAAATACATCATTTAAAAATACAATCTATTTAATGTTTATATTTTTAAATAAGTTAAAACAATTAATAAACTATATTTAATGCTTTCACACTGTTATGGATATATAATAGAAATTTATTAAATTTTACTAACCAATGCGCCAAAGTTAAGTATTTAAGGAAATAAAAATAATTTTTAATAAACATAACATTAGAAATCACAATGATTATACATTTACAATGTTTTTTAATATTATTTAATTTTATTTTATACTTAAATAATACCCTTAGGTACTTGTTAATTAGCAATTTTCAAATTCAATTTATTAAGGACGTCGTATATTATGCATATTGAGTGGTCAACACTGCTATTGTGAATTAATATTCAACAAAAAAGATTTACTATCCCCAAAATTGTAAGGTGATTAATTGTAAAGAGTTTGGCTGGATTTAAGTCATACAAATTTAAATAAATTCAGGATATTAAAAGATTTATCAGATCTTAAAAGATATCTATGTCATTCCACCACCAAGTAGACTAAAGAAGTTGAGAGAAATAAATGAAACCTAGTTGATTTCGAGTACGACACTAATAACTCAATCTTGATTTTGAAAAGAGCATGACATATTATTAAAAATACTAATGCAGCTCTACCATAAAAAGATATAAATTAATGCTGCATAATGTGTAAGCTCATATGATCACATTTATTGACTAGAGGGATAACTTTATCTTCTATCGTAATCCAGATATAACATATGATATCATTTTAAAAAATTGTCAAAAATGAAGTCAATAAGAAAAGTGAAAGAAAAAAAAAGTGAGACGGGGGGGGGGGGGGATGAATCAAACTTATTATCTCTATTGAATAAAAGGAGTGAACTAAAAGAGGTCAATGAATTCTTAATTTTTTTAAAAATTGATTACAAAAGAAATTTATGAACAGGTGTGAACATGTGAGTTACATGCTAAAGTGTAGGCAAAAATACTCTTAGCTAGGATTCAATTAGATTAACAATACTTTTAAATAAATTAAAATAAATAAAGAGATTAAAAATCTCCAAATAGAATTAAATTTATGGTCCAAATTTATTTCAACTTAGGAATGAAGAAAAAAAAGAGTTAACACCAATTTTGATTATTTAAAGTAATATATGAAAATAGTCTTTTAATTTTTGAATGTATTTCGGTAATATTAATTTTGATATCAAATTATCTCGTAATATCATTTTTAATATGAAATTAATTCTCCAAAAAGAACTAATTTGACATCAAACAATCATATATTGAAGGATCATATCTAAATTAATGATTAGGGGGGATAAAAGTGACTAATACTGCACTTTTTAAAGTCAAATAATAGTTTCTTTTTTTTAAAAAAAACTTCACCTTTATAAATAAAATAAAATTTATTAATAACAGTAGGAACATCTTATCCTACTCTCCTTTTTAATAAATGCAATTTTACAATATTTGATACAATTTTTTTCTTTTCTAAATTATTAATTACTTTTAAAAATATTTTATATTATATACTTTTTATTAAATTAAATCTTAGTTTTTTTTTTAAAAAAATACTCGCTTTCAATTTCTTACATTAAATTTTTTTTTCATCTCAAATATCTATGACTGATGCTCTCAAATTAATTTCTTTCAATTTGTTTTTAATTTACTCTTCTTTCCTAAATTTGAGCTGCTCATACATTTTAGACTTTTATTGGAATATATTTTAATTATGTAACAAGATATTAAGGAGAGATGGGAAGGCTACTTTTATACGCTACCGATTAAAGAGCACTAATTTTCATTGTTTCTTGATAGACTAAACATTAGGGAGGATAACAAAACAATTGAACTGGATGTAATATATATAATGAAGAATAAAAGGGTCTCAAAGAGAAAGATATTAGTTGGCTTTTAAAAGATTACAGTATTTAAGTTTTTGATGATTAAAAAAAATTATTTTTAATTTTATCAATAAAAAATATAAAAATTAAGCAAATTAAAAAAATTAAGATTATACTATAAATTATAAAAAACAATTAAACAAAAATTATTTTCAATAATTTTAATTTTATGTCAATGAGATTAGCTATAAAAATAATATACTTGTTTCAACAATTAATGGAATGATATAGAAGAAATAATAAAAAGGGTCATAATATTTTTATATTTTAAAATAAGGTGTGTCAAATGGTAAGAAAAGAGAGAGTTAAAAAAATAATAAAAAAATTATGATATGATAAAAAAAGAGATACATAAAAATAAAATATATTAAAATATAGATATTATTAAAATGTCTATTTATTATTTTCATTATAAAAAAAATATGGATGTATATGATCTTTATTTAATAAAAAATTGATGATATAGTGTTAAAAAAAATTGTGAAAAGTTTATAAAAAAAAATATAACATGTGTCATAACACAAGATAAGGTGACAACAAATTTTCAAATGTTCTTATAAATATAGACTTGAATCAAGGTTTAACTTAATTTATCTCCAATCTTTATACATTGGTTCATTGGTTTTGAAAGTTATTATTAAATATATTTAATAATTAGTGAATTAGAGATATGATGCAGTATTTTTATATATAATATAATTAAAGAGTTGAGAGAAAAAAATAAAAATAAAATTAGAGAAGTAGAAATAATGTTAAAAAACTATGATTAATATTTAACTAGAAATAAAATAAAATATCCCTACAACAAAATAAAATTTGGAGTGAATCTTATTTTGGAGTGATTTAAATTGCTCTTCAAAAAGTCACTATCTAACTTAAGATTACTTAAAAAAAAAACAGTTTATTAATTAACCTTTCAGTAATGTTTTTAAAAGAGGTTATACAAATTAAATGATAATTTTAATCATTATAATTTTAAAAAAATTAATTTTTTTATATATACAACTTTATGATAATTTTAACTGTTATTATTTTTTATATTTTTAACTGCCATATAAAAATAATATTTATATGTATAATTTTTATATAGATTTAATTTTTATCATTTCAAAAGTTTAATATTAAAAGAGAATTTATTAATATAAAATTTACTTATATATATATATATATATATATATATATATATAAGAAAAGCTAAAAATAAAAAATAATTAATTTTTGTTTAATTTAAAAAAAAAACAATTAAATAGAAAAGATGATTCACTTAGAAACCAATAACAATTCAAATGGACATGCTAAAGCATATATAAATATACATATTAATAGTTGGAAATACTCATGGTTTGATTTTTATATTGTAAGTTATATTAAAAAATTATAAAAAGATAAATAAAAATAAATAAATGGTTCAATAATTTGATTAGAAATAAATAATTAATTAGTATTTATATAGAACGTGAATTATTATTTAGATTATTTACCTAATTACAAATATGAGTTAATCAATTCACTCATTAACGTATTTGTATTGAAGCATAAATTTGGAGCTTTTATAAATTTGAATCACTATTTTTATAAATAAGATTTCATAAGATAAATGAAAGATATAATTCTTGTAATAGAGAAAATTTTTTATCTAGATAAGTAGGAATTCTGATATATTTTTTATTGCTTATAGTATACTTGAACAACATATAATATATGACAAATATGATCAAATCCTAACAAAATCTCTTAATTTTTAATATGATTAAATTATGACTAATTGTAATGGAATTTATTTCAAATATTCAATATAATCTCAATTAAATATGAACAATCGTAGTCAAATAATTTGAAAATTCTTAATAAATTGAAAACCAAATAAATTAAATTTTTAACTAAAATAAATACAAATTAAAATAAAATAAATATTACATCTTTTTTAATCTTATGGTCTTATTATGAATGAGATCTCAGGCTTGCACAAATAAAATCATAATATTATTTGCCCCTTTTCCTTGGAAATGCATTCACGTAAATCCTAATTGTCCCTTGTATCTTTTTTAGTCTCCCCCTTCTTAATGTGCCTTCTTTTAGAGTTAAACCTTTCTCTACTTGAATTTGATCTTACAAGGTGAAATCTAGTTTCATGTAGCTTATAATATAATCAAAATATATTGAAAATGAATAATTAATAGGTGTATTAAAAGATATTATCATGTGGTTTATATAACTAATGATAGTAACTATTTTTTCTAACTATTTTAACTAATTTTCTAAATAACACCTCTAGCTTGAACAATACATCAAAATAAAAGAAAAATGTATGAAATTTTTAAAATGAAAAAGAAGCTTAACCATTCAAGCAAAAGCTACAATCAATGCTTAACCACTTAGTAGAAGGAAGAAAAAACAATCATGAATGCTTAACCACCATAGAATGAAGAAGCCACCATTAACACTAATTAACCATCCAATTCAGAAGCTTACATCACCAATGCTTAATCAATAAGAATAAAAAAGAAATAATATCAATGTTAATGCTTAAACCATCCTAATATCCATAATGGGAAGAATCCAAAAAACAATAGCTATGGTGAACCACACAAAGTATAATCTTACTAAATGCAGAAGTAAAAGAAAAATCATCTAGAAAATAGTAGTAGGTTTTACAACACAAAAAATTTATCAAACACCTTATCTTCATGCATATGCTTAAAAGGAATCTTCAAGTGAATCTTGGTCTCAACGAATCATATTTGAAACATAGTTGGAATAGTGATATGGTTATGACATTCTTGTCCAGTATATACTTTAGGTATAATGCTTCCTCCAAATAATTCTTTGACTACTTCACCATGATTTTGCTTCGTCTGTATTGTCGCATTCCATGATAATTTCCATGTTTGCTAATGGCCATAACTTCTTTGCACTCCCTCAACATGGAGATCATCAATGACTCTGCATTGCATCAAAATATTCTCTTGCCAACTCTATACTACAATCGATGTAAGCAATAATCATTGCATTCTAGGAGGCTAGATTTCTATTTGGCATTTGTTGAAATAAAAAAATAGGCTTGGTTCATTTTTCTTGATATGACATATCCAAAAACCATAAAGTTTCAAGATATGATATCTTTCCTTAGAATCTCATTAAAAATTTATTGAGCCTCATCCCAATTACCAACCTTTAGATAGGTATAAAATAAAGAATTCCAAGAAACTACATTTTTCTCAGCAATTTCATCACACACCAAATATGCACTTGAGTTCAAAATCAATGTCAAAAGAATGCAAACTCTTTTGATTCACCAGTCTAAAAGGATAATCAAACAAATCCATGGTCACAAAGCAAGAACCTTCTAAGATGTTTACTACATAACATTAACCAAAATCCATGATCATTTGTTGAAACTAAAAATGTTCCAAAAAAATTAACCAAAGCTACAGACAACTCTAATTAATCTGTGTCTCCAAGCTTATAAGAAAGGAACCCTTCAAGAAAAAAATTTGATTCAAAGGCTAAAAGAAATCCAATTAGCAGAGGAAAATAGATGGGTTTACAAAGACCCTTCCATCGACAAGCTTAAGATCAAGAACCTCTCTCTAGAAAATGCAATCCTACACACTTCAAAAGATTGCAATGGGAGTAAAAAGATGCCTCACAAAATGGTCTAGTAAACATGTAGTAAACAATTTGTCTTAGGGAGGCAACATCACTATACATTCAAAAAAAGATTTGAGGATCTACCATTACTTCTAGTATGCAACAAGTTCACATAATAGAAAGAAGAAAAAGGAAGAGACAAATCTAGTTGAGAAAAAGACTATTATTGAATATCTCTAATAAGTAGAATGAAGATTACTCTGTTTTTTTTTTTTTTATGATGGATGCCAAGGCTTTGATACCATGTTAGTAAACATGGTTCAAAGGAAAAAAGTAAAATAGAGAGAAACAAAATGAAATGTGTATTAAAAATGAATAATTACTAGATGTGTTATAAGAGATTATAATGTGGCCTATATAGCCAATGCTAGTAACTAGTTTTCTAACTATTTTAACTAATTTCCTAACTAACTCTATCTCTAATAAGTCAAGTCTCAAAAAGTGCATAATAAATAAAATACAAGCATTCCTCAAACACAATAAATATAATAGGTTGTAACCTCACTTATCTTGTAATGGTAAATAAAATTATTTAGTTTAATACACATGTATATAATATAGTAGATACATACAATAAAATGGATAAAATCTAAATAAATACATGATTAAGAGTAAATTTTCAATATTATCTTCATAAAGAATATAATGTATGAATAACACAAAGTAATATGAATATGAAGTCTTCGCATGCACTTTTAGACCTAGCTCTAGTTTAGTAGCTCAACATCTTTACGCTTAAAGAATTATCGTCACCATTAACATCATTTGAATTTGAAGATAAGACAAAGATAGGGGATGAGAAATAACATTTCTCAGCAGGACTCTAATTTTGACATTTAGTGTCATCATCATTATCCTTATCCATTTCAGTTTATTATAAAACGGTGATATGAAAACAAGCTCAATTTTTAAGTTTATAAATCATTTATTCAAAGTGGTTCATTTTATGAATAGCCTAACCTTAGTGCAAGATAATAATCCTATTGAAGAACTTATACAATTCATACCTATATCAGTATAAAAGGGTATACAAGTAAATAAACATACTAATCACATAACATGTACTTTTATTTCATGTTATCTTTTATTTAATATGTCCAATAATCATATTAAGTTGAAGACAATTTCTTTTCTCTTTATACGATGAAGCTAAGGATTGATTATATTATTTACATCTAACATTAATTACAAGTTGGAATGATATGAAGAGACTATTTTTAGAGAAATTATTCCTTGCATCTAGAACAAAATCTATTGGAAAGAGGACTTATGACATCAGAAAAAATTTCTGAGAAACCCTCTATGGATATTAAGAGAGATTCAAGAAATTGTGCATTACTTGTCTACACCATTAAATAAATGATCCATTATAGGTCCATTATTTTTATGTAGGTATCATATCCATGAACAAAAGCATGGTTGAGCAATTAGAAGGTACAAATTGATACATATTTTGTTATTATTGTTTACATGGTGGTGGTTGATATTTATTTTGAGAGCAAGAAGCTCGAGTCCTTTGTTGTTATGTATCTAAAGTTAGGATGGTCTCTCGAACTAGAATTGTATGTACAAGATGGCTCAAACTTCTGTTGTTGGCCTATTGCATTAGATGTTTCACCTTCTTGTAATATTGGACATGTATTAGTAGGATGGTCTCTAGAAGTGAAAATATTGCATGCTCTACCTTTATCAACAACATTAACTCGTTGAAAAACTATCTTACAGTAGAAGTTAGTTCTTCAATTCTATTTTCTATTTGTTTATGACTTGTATTGGCGGATACTTCATGGATTCTTTTGGATAATGAATTATATTAAGTATTGAATTGTTCAGAATTTTCTTCCATGTTAACAATTAAATCTTGAGTTGTTTTAGGAGTTTTGTCCATAAGTGTTTCATCATTGGCTGCACCAGCCATACTTTTTTCCATGGGCAAGAGACCTTCATAAAAATATTGGACTAGTAATTGATCTCTAATATAATGGTGAGAACTAGTTACATCATTTCTTAAATCTCTCCCAATATTCATAAAGCAAAGAAAATTTTAAAAAATCAATTGGCTTTCATATACTATGACATTTCTACTCACATTGTGAACCCGAGATAGCATATATACTTCGACAAAGGCAAAACATCACAAAGCAACTTTCACACAAAATTCAATTTTAGAATTAGAAAAATAAATTAAACAATCAAAATATTCAAAAAGAAATAACAATTATACGCGGTTAGAGATGAAAAAATGGTAAAAGTTATCCGTTATAATGATTCAAAAACACAAACCAAAATAAAACACATCAAGTCCTCTTCATTTTTGAAATTTCAATAGAAAATGATAAAACTCTAATGCCTAATTAAAATAAAGAAAGTTAATATTGGAAAAAAAAATTTCAAAGGAATTTGTCGCTCTTATTTTCTCATCTCTCATGATTCATTCGCACAAAAAGAGAATATAATGAAAAAATAAAAAATAGATATTAAAGAAATATGGTAGAGAAGAAACCAGAATAACTTATTAGTGAGGTTGTAGGAAGAGACATGCACAATGAATGAAGCCTTCTTTGCACAAATTTAGAAGCATGGAAATAATTCAATTTTTTAGTAAAATTTTTCTCTATTTTTTAAGTTATTAAATATGAAAAATTAAATATAATATAACATATTTTTTGTAACATTTAATTTGAAAAATGTTACTAAAACATATTAATTAATAAAAAATTAGTAACATTTTATCAAAGTTACTAAATACATGTTTAGATAGGATAAATGTTGTAGTGTGAACATATAAAAAATGTTAATAAAACAAATATGAGAGATAATTAGTTTGAAAAATATGCTTATGAAATATTCGTTGCACTTTGATTTCCTAATTACAAATAATCAAGTAGAGTTTGAAGCTTGCATTACAAGAAGTAGCATGACAAGTGAATTAAGGGTAGACATGATCGTCATATGCTTTAATTGAAAACCCTTTGCATCACAAATCAAAGGAGATTATCAAACCAAAGAACCCTTCTTTCAAAAGTACACTGCTAAGGTAAGATAGATTTTAGTCGAATCCTATAGGATCAAAGATATGACATATCCCATTGGAGGAGAACTACAAGTTTTTTCTATCCACCTTAGCTAGTACCAAATAGGTGGAAAAATTTCCCTTTGTGATCAAGAAGTTTCATATAATTGATCTAGATAGTCTTTCCTATTTTATTGGGATCGAATTAAAAAGAACATGGAATGGAATTATTATGATTAGATTTAATATGAAGTAAATCTATTATAAGTATTTAACTTGCTCTAATGTAATAATGGCGTGACACCTAATGAGTTTGATACTAGAAAAACAAGGAATTAAGAAACTTATTGATGTCACATATTTTAATTTTTTTTGGATTGCTCATATACTAGACCAATAACTGAACAAATTTTTCCTTTAGTGTTGATCTAATTAGTAGATTCATAGATAAGCTAAGAATTCCTCACTTTTTAGTAACTAAGAGAATACTATGATATATGAAGGAAATCTAGAACTGTGGAATTTTATTTCCTACTAGGTGTGGTAATGTAGGAATTAAATTGTTTAGCTACTCTAATTTAGATTGATTTGGTAATGAAAATGATTGTAAAAGAACAACTAGCTATGTCTTTATGTATGGAAAGGTACCAATATCTTTATGCTTAAAGAAAGAATCTGTGGTGGCTTTATCCTCTTGTGAAATCAAGTATGTAGTTTCTTAAATGAGTGATTATTAAGCCTTGTGGTTTAATATTAGTAACCCTTATTATTTGACTATTGATAATAAGGTAGTAATTACTCTACCCAAGAACCCAGCTGCACATGAGAGAGTAAACACATCAAAACACAATCTCATTACCTTAGAGATAAAATGAGCAAAGGAAATTTGAACTTGGAATATTGCAGAACAAACATATAGCTAACAAATATTCAATATAAAGCATCAAGGAAAACAATTTTAAAGAGTTGAGGAACAAGCTAGTTATTATCTCTCTAACTAACCTGAGTTTAGGAGGTGCATTCAAAGTTAGTTAATTCAAATGGCAATGACGGTTATAGTTAGATACACATGGTCACAGTTAGGGTGAAAAAATCTTGAATGTAGTTTTGGTCATATTAGACCTATACATTGTATAAATTGGAAATTTATTTTCTTGATAAATATGTGTATTTTTCATCTTCTTATTCTTGCCTCTACAAGTTCAATCAATGTATGTGAAATGTAAGTATGGGGTCTAGTTCCAACATTACCAACTTCACCTATACTGACAATCTTCCATGCTGGTTACTTTTGAAGGAAACCTTTCCACCCTCATATAGGTGAAGATATAGAACCATATATTGTATTCCCATCATATTTTTGTGAAAAATAATTTTCTAAGTACCATTTATGGCATGGTTTTCCTATTAAAGAAGTTTGTAAGAGGAAGGATTAATTTTTAGGTTTTTTGGATTTTTTATGGTTAGTATTAAGGTCTTATTCCTTCTTTTATGAGATCACATGAATATGATATGTTCAAAATTTTATATATTGTCCAAACTACAAGCATTTATTTGATATGTTTTATACTTACATGTGTCAAAGTACATAAGCGTTTGAGATATGAATCTGTTGGGTATTGGTCTCCCTTGCTACGTGGAGATAAGCCCAAATATGCTAGCCCACTTTATCTTCCATTTATTTAAATGGAGAAGGATTAAAAAAAAGGATTGATAGAGAGAAATAAGATATCTTGAGAGAGAGAGAGAGAGAGAGAGAGAGAGAGAGAGAGAGAGAGAGAGAGAGAGAGAGAGAGAGAGAGAGAGAGAGAGAGAGAGAGAGAGAGAGAAATAGAGAAAGTCGCTCTTTGATTTGAGATTTTTTCATCTTCTTGGTTCAATTTTGTAAGCATTGTTGCTTTTTGGGTTAGTATGGTTGTAAACACCCAATTATGTCCAAGGCCCCCAATCATAAAATTAATCAAGAAACTAATACTAAGTTAAATAATAAATAGAAAGAAAATAGATAGAAAAACGGAAAACAGAATAAACAGACAAATAGAGAAATAGACAATAATATAAATAAATATAATAAATAATGAGAAAATAAGAAAAGAAAAAAAAGGGAAATAAAAATAATGATAAAAGTAAAAACACCCAAAATTTGAAAAATCACAAAAATACATAAATAATAAATATAAAAAAACAACAAAATAACTAAAATAAATAAATAAACATTAAAACCAAAAATTAAAAGGAAACAATAAAAGAAAATTTAATAAACAAGAATTAAAAACTGAAAAATACAAAAAAGAAGTAAATAGAAATAAAAAAAGGGAATTAACACAAAAAATTAAAAAAAATCAGAAAAGAGTTTTTTGGAAAAAAATAATAATTTGGAAAAGTCAGAAATAAAAAGTAAATAATAAAGCAAAATCTGGAATAATAAAAAAGAAAATATATAAAACAGAATTCATAAAATACAAAAACAGAAATTAAAAATAATAAAATCTGAAACTAAAAATAATAATAGTAAAAATATACAAAAACAAAAAAATAATAATGAAAAACAAAAGCAAAATTAAAATAAAGAAGAAACTAAAAATAAAATAGATTTTTGGAAAAGAATAAAAAACAATAAGAAAAGCTGGAAATAAAAATATGAAATTAAAACAAAGTAAAGAATTTTGAAAAAAATATATATAAATATATAGATCAAAATAAAAAACGGATTAACAAGAATTAGTTTTGGGGGGGGGGGGAAACAGAAAAACGAATGTTAGAGAGAGGAGGGGGTGCTTCTGGAGTCTCTGAGCTTCTGGAGCTGGGGGGAGGAAAAGACTTTCTGGTTCTGGAACAAGGACCACGAGATCATTTTAGAAGAAGCTGGAGGAGGGTGGAGATATTTGAAGCAGAAAGTAAGATGAGAAGAAGTAGATTTTAGTTGGAATCAGAAGAGAATTCAAGAAAAGAGGAGATGGTCAAAGCTTTAGAATCAAAATTCGCATCAAGGTCTTCAAGAACAGGGAAAGCCCACTCAGATCAAGAAACTTCTCTGGTCCTCAATTGAGAGAAACAAAAGCAAGAAGAGCACTAACTAAGAATTCCTAGCATCTCTTTTTCGTTTGAACAGGTTAGTAAATTCTGACTACACGTGCCTCAGTTGAGTCTGGAGTTTGCGTTGATGTTAATCAAGAGTTGATCATGTTATGCTATGTAGAAAATGGTATGTCTGCTAGTCTATTAACACCTTAATTTGTGGAAGAGTTAATAGTATCTCATTAGGCTGGTTTGTTCCTAGAACCTGTGGTGGTTAGCATATCTTCCTACTGTGCAATGAGTTAATCTCCTAGATCATGTGATGTGAGTCTGTTTGGTTAATGGCTACGTCAAGAAAACTGAGGTTTTGTTCCATCAATTCATAGTCTGCTACCATGCTTTGGGAAGTATGATCCACTTGCCTATAACCTTGAGACGCCTCTCCCCTTGAGAAGCCTCCATGTTGAGACTCCTAAAGGCAGCCCTCGCATTGGGGCGTTCGACCACCTATAGGCTCGTTGCGAGCTACACGCTTACTCCTCCATTCGATGCTCATTTATATCATGGGTTGCACCAAGCCAAAATGCAGAAGGTTGCGACTGTAGAGCCCTATGCTCATTGAAACAGTTTTCCTCTATCAAAAGGTCATGAGATGATTCCAAGCAGATTGGCTTCATATGGGTGTGGGATATAAGGTCTAGATCTTCATGCATGCATGCAACCACAGGGGCCCTCACACTGATGCTCATCCACAGAATGGATAATGGAGTTGTCCTCTTGGCTGGAGAAAAGGTCAACAAACTGCCAATGAATGGCACTTTCATATGGGACCTTAATGGTGGTATATCCGTTCTGAACCAGGATACAAAAATCGTCAACTGGGCGTGATGGAACGGCCATGTTAGTGCTTTTTTTGTATTCGAAATAGACACCTCGAATGGGTATGCTATTGGCAAGTTCAAATGCTTCCACGTTCTGGATACCCTATAATGTATCAAGAAGTCAGATAGTATCATTGCTGAACCATATGGGAGTTGCATCTTCGTTAATGAAACCACGAGCATGCCATATCCCTGTAATGAGTTCCCTTAACATGCGGGAAGGTGGCCAGTCTTGGAGCAACAACAACTATCGTGTTCTGGGTACAATGAGAAACGAATTTAGCAATGTGTAAGGCCAGATGGATGGCAACTCCAATCTTGAATACGTCTGTGTAGAGTCGAAGACCTCAACGTCTAAACTGATCCCATGCAGACTAATAGGTGAGGGGCGCCAATTGTTTCTTTTAACTCAACTGACCAAGACCCCACACAGCATCATATGTTTTAAGTTATGGGACATAACATAAAACCAACTCTTGGTCTAGTGGTTAGGGACGTCGTCTTTAGTCCCTGCGGCGTGGGTTCGATTCCCCTCTTGGTAGTTTTTCTTGTAAATTAAATTTCAGGTGTTCATATAAATATAGAAAGGCATAGACATACCTAACAGGTAAGCAAGGTGGGGTGGTTAGTTAGTTGACCCAGATCCTCCAGGGCGCGGGTTCAAATCTTCCTATAGTTAGTTGACCCAGATCCTCCAGGGCGCGGGTTCAAATCTTCCTATAGTTAGTTGACCCAGATCCTCCAGGGCGCGGGTTCGAATCTTCCTAAGGACGATTTTCCCTTTTAGATGGCCAAGCTGCCAAACGAGCCATCAAAGAACCACAGGCCGCCAAGCCGAGCCATGGGCGAGCCACATATGTCAATTTACCATCAGACCCTCAAGACTTGTCCCAATGACAAGAAGGTCCTCAGATTTTGTGAAGATTACAAACCTATCCCCCAAATTTCCAAAAATTTACAAAACTGCCCCAAAATTCAAAAATTTATTTTTACTCAAATCCATTTAATTCTTGTCATCCAAAATTCAAATAAAATTCATTTTTCAAATCCATTTAATTTTTTTCATCCAAAATTCAAATAAAATTCATCTACTCAAATCCATTTAATTCTTTTCATCCAAAATTCAAATAAAATTCATTTTTCAAATCCATTTAATTCTTTTCATCCAAAATTCGAATAAAATTCATTTACTCAAATCCATTTAATTCTTTTCATCCAAATTCAAATAAAATTCATTTATACTCAAATCCAATTAATTCTTTTCATCCAATTCTCAAATAAAATTCATCTTAGTTCAAGTCTGTTCTTTATCAAGTACATTTCAAATCTAGTTCCATTCCAATCAAGTTTTATTCTTTTCTTCAACATTGAATCAAATTCATTTCTTATATTCAAATTAAATTCTTTTCAAAATATTTTGGAATCTTTGGTCTCACGCAATGGGCTCTAAATGGGGAGCTGACGGTTCACCTGCTGTTCAACATTTAGTAATTCGTATGGATCCCAATGTAGCCGTAGTTGTCTTGGATCCTGTGCATATGTGGACTAAGGATTCTCATTAAAATATTTTCGAAATACTCTAGCCATTTTCAAATATCCCTTTCTCAAGCAGTTTCGAAGGTCAAGCCTTCGAACACCATCCATTGTCAAACACTCTATTCAAATACCTTTGAAGGTCAAGTCTTCAAATCCAAACCAGAACTACGTAAGCCTTGAATTTCCCATTGCACCGGGGAATACGTAGGAGCAGGATCAAGTCCTGTCAGGCTAACCTCCATCAATCTATTTATTTTCACATTAATTAAGGGATCAAACAATTTACAAAAATCACACACTTAGTTTAAGGGTACGTTCTTCAGAACGGGCGAGTGAGGTGCCTAACACCTTCCCCACTTGTAACTGACTCCCGAACCTAAATCTCTTCCTCGAGTCAGGGTTTTTTCCAAATCTTTTTCCCTTAAATAAAAATTTGGTGGCGACTCCACATAATCAAAATAATTCTGTTTCCAAAATTTTAGCGAGTTCGTCGTCTCGTTGGAATTACGGTTGTTTTCTTAACGGTATGCACGATTTGTGTAGTTTCTTGAAACTCTCTTGTACTTCTTTGATCATAGTGGAGCTATTTATTAGGTCTAAATGATCCTTTTTGGTTTTTATTTCTCACATTGTGGAGGTTTTCCACGTTAATATTCTCGGTGCCTATTCATTTATGTTGTTATAGTTACTGCTTTATATTTGTTATTATTGCTCAAGTTCTTTCAAGTTTAAGTGAATTCATTTTTCTTACCTTTATCATACGTTTATTATGTTTTTATGATTACATTATTGTTTCCTTCATCAGAGTGACATCAGAGCTCTTTGGTTATAGGAATATTTTACTTGCTTGAATGATGAAGGTAAATACAAACAAGATAGTTAGTTTAAACAACACTAATTATCACTTGTGGAAGGATAAAATGAAAGGTTTTCTATTTGTGAAGAAAATGCACCTTCTTTCCTTTAGTACTCAAAAGTCGAATTCTATGTCTAATAAAGAATGGGATTTTTGAGCATCAATAGGTATGTGGTTTTATTCATCATTTTGTGAATAATAATGTTTATAATCATATTACGAATGAGACACATGCTAGAATTTTGTGGGAGAAGATTAAGTATTTGCATGCATCTAAGATAGGAAATAATAAATTGTATTTTGTTGAATTGCATTGTGAGTTTGAAGTACAAAGAAGAGTCTTTTATTTCATATCATTTAAATAAACTTCAAGGAGTCTTTGATCAAATGTTAGCAATGAGTATCAAGTTTGATGAGATTTTGGGACTATTGTTATTGAATTTTCTTCCTAAGTCTTTGGAGACATTTAAGGTTTCTGTTACTAGCTTAGCCCCTAATGGTGTTGTCTCTTTACAAATGGTAAAGGATGATGTAATTAATAAGGAGATGAGAAGGAAGGTACATTATTCTTCATCTCAATCTAAGGTGCTTGCCACTAAAAATAGAGGGAGAAGTCAGAAAAAAGAAATCAAAAAGTGTGGAGAGAGAAGAAAAGATGTAAGTCCAAATCTAAGTACTAGAATATGGAGTGTCACTATTGTCATAAAACAAGACACACACAAAAGAATTATTTTCAATGGAAGAAGGAGAACAAAGGCAAGAATAGGAAGCCAAAAGAACAAGATCATGATGATGATGATTGTGTCACTATTGCCACCTACAATGATCTTGTTCTTCTATGTGAGCATGAGTTAATTAATCTTGTATCAGATAGAAGCATATGGATAATTGATAGTGATGCTACATTATATGTTACACCAAGGAAGGAGTTCTTACACTTCTGGTGACTTTGGAGTGCGAAGGATGACTAATGATGGTGTGTGTAAGGTTATTGGTATTGGTGATGTTTACTTCAAACCAATATGAGAATGCAGTTGTTGCTAAGAGGGGTCAAGCATGCTCTAGATGTTAGTTTTAATTTGATCTCTGTGCAGATGCTTGATTATTATGGCTATGATAACCACTTTGGTTCTAGAAAATGGAAACTCACCCAAAGGTAATTTGGTTATGGCCAAATGGGATAAAATTTCTAAGTTTTATTGGACAAAATCTTTGGTTGCTAGAGATAGTGTAAATCACTTGGATATGTGATAAACTACCATTTTGTAATTTTATCTGTTAGGTTTTAGACATAATTACTGAATGATTTAGCATAATTCACTTTTAACTCAGCCTAATATCTTTTATTTTTGTAGAAATGGTCAAGCAAAAAATGAATCCAAAACTAAACATATTTTGGGTAAAAAAAAAGGAAAAATGGCATAAAAAGACAAGGATATGGAAAATGAAAAAATTCCTTCTCTGTGGATCATTATTATCATGCAGAGCTAAGCACAATTATGTCAATACAATGTAGCATAGTCGTGCGAACATCAAGCACACCAACAAACATGACATATCAGCCCTAATGACGTAAGAGGTGTTCTTGTTAGGCTTACGACACCGTAAAAACACCTAAAAACGATTACGACCATTGTAGGGAGGCTAGGTTAGACTTGATTTGAATGTTGGAAACCTTAAATCTATGCCTATAAAAGGGAGGTCCTACCATAACATTCAACACACCTCTCTCACGGGAGAACATCCTTTCCATAACGAAGAGCGCACCCCTCTAAATTCTAGGCACAACCTTACCTTTCCATCATTTATCATTTCTAACCTCTCCATTTCCAATTATCCCCTCTCACATCCTTCCATAAGATCTTGGTGGAAGGAGATCCTCCAGCAGTCCAGACATAGAACAACTACTAGGATACTAGTATCTTGGTTTTGTATTTCTTTCATTATGGATATTTTTGAGTTGTTTTTCATTATGTTTAACTAATCCCTAATTGATGAGAATTTATAAAATTTTTGAAGTAAACTTCTTAAATCCCCTTTTCCTTTTTATTTTATGAATATTTATCAATTTCTCACAATTTTGTTACCTTGCTACACTTAATTCATTAATAAGTAGTTAATCTTCTTAATTTGTCAGTTAGGAGGAAGCGATTGTACCACTCCTAATTGACAGAACTACTAGGTAATTGAACTTAAGGATCTTGGAGGGTCAATCGAGAACCTAATCTAATTGATTAATTTCTTAACACACAGTTATCACCCTCTTAAACTTTATGCCTCTTTTATGTATGCATTTTGTCGAATCAAGGAGGGTAGTATTTAGAAGGGAGATTATTGCTACTGCGAAATCAAGAAGGAATAATAGCCTTAGAGTAGATGGTTAACAATTGACATTTATAACTCATTCATAAAAAAAAGGGGAGGATTTGAGGGAAAAGTAAGTAGAGGAAAAAACGAGATCTAAGGTCCCATGTTTATCCATAATTTGCATCATATTCTTTTGTTTTCCATTTTTGAAAAACTAATTTTATTTTGAATACCATCCATACAAAACTCTTATTTGATGAGGTCCAAAGTAAAAATTCAATTTCATACATAGATTGTTGACATAGTCTTTATGTGATCGATATTGAGGGCCTACAATATCCTTTTTCTACACCGATGGATATACTTGTCCATGGGTAAAACTTGAAATGAGTTTTTATACTCTGTTTTTCGTGCAACAATGTGGAGGCATATTTGTGGCATCGAAGGCTTAGTCATATCAGGGAAAAAGGACTGAATTGTTTAGTTAAAAAGTATGTGCTTCCGAGATGGAAGAATGCAGAGTTGGAGAAGTGTTCTTATTTCATGATTGATAAGCAGACTAGAGTATCCTTTAAGAAACATCCTTTCTCAAGGAAGTCGAAGTTACTTGAATTGGTGCATTCCAATGTTTGTGACCCTTTAGGTAAATTCATTTGGTGTTGCACTTTACTTTGTTACATTGATGATTGTTTTAGGAAGCTTTGGGTTTATGCTTTGGAGAAAGTGCTTGAGAAATTCAAACAATTTCAATCTTTGGTTGAGAGATAGTCAGACAAAAAGCTCAAATGCATTTTTATTGACAAAGATGGTGAGTGTTATGGACCTTTTGATGTCTATTGCAAGTAGCAAGGTATCATACATGAAAAGATCCTCCTAAAATTCCTCAACTAAACGGTTTAGCAAAAAGGATGAACAAGAATTTGATTGAGAGAATTAGGTGTATGATTTCTAAAGAAAAATTGCCTAAACATTTTTCGGGTGAGGCATTGTACACAATAGTGCATGTTATTAATTTACGTCTTGTAGTTGCTCTAAACACTAAAATGTTAGACAAAATTTGGTCTGGCAAGGATGTCAGGTATGATCACTTGAGAGTCTTTGGTTGCATGGATTTTATACATGTTTCAAAGGATGAAAGATCTAAGTTGGATATGAAGACTAGGTAATGTATCTTCATTAGTTATGGTCAAGATGAATTTACCTACAAGTTTTATGATCCTATTGAGAAGGAAGTCGTGATGTAGAGTTCAGGGAAGATCAAATTATTAAATATATTGATAAGGTGGAGAAGACTACGCTCCAGAAAGATAGAAGTTTTTATGATATTGATCCAGTATGATCGGTTTTCCATAACTCTGGTATTATTAAGAATCATACGTAGAACAATGAGCAACATGATTATGTTGATGATTATCATCTTAGAGACACGTTAGATATTTCAAATAATGTTACTAATAAGAGCATGAAATGTCACGAAATGAGAATCTTGGTGATTCTCTTGAACCACGTCAAGTCCAACTCAAAAGACCTAATAGGAAAAGACAACTGTCTACCAAATATTTTTTGATAAGTATGTGACCTTGACTGATGCAGGGGAGCTTGAGTATTATCAAGATACCATAGAAAATGAAGAAAAACAAAGATGGTTGGATGCAATGCAAGATGAAATGAAGTCTTTGCATAATAATCACACATCTAATTTTGTGAACTTCCTAAAGGCAATAATTCCTTGGATAACAAGTGGATTTATAGGATAAAATAAGAGAGCAAGTCAAAGTCTCCAAGATATAAATCTAGATTGGTGGTGAAAGGATTATTCAAAGAAAGGATGTTGATTTTAATGATATTTTCTCATTTGTTGTAAAGATATCATCCATTAGAACTATGTTGAATTTAGCTACTACTTTTTATTTGGAGGTAGAGCAAATGGATGTGTAGATAACTTTTCTCCATGGTGATTTGGAGGAAGAGATCTACATGAAGAAACATGACGATTTTCAAGTTAAAGGAAAGGAAGACTATGTGTGTAGGTTGAAAAAAACCTATATGGTTTTAAGCAGGCTTTGAGGTAGTGGTATAAGAATTTTGAGTCTATTATGTGTGATCAAGGCTACAAGAAGACTACTTCTAACCATTGCATCTATATTAAAAAGTTTTTTTTTATGATGACTTCATTATCTTATTATTCTATGTTGATGACATACTTATTGTTGGAAAAAATGTTTCCAAGATTGACAAGTTGAAGAAGCAACTGGGTGAGGTCTTTTTTATAAAAGACATGGGAATTGCTAAGTAGATTCTTGGTATAAGAATCATGTGTAATAGATAAGATAAGAAACTTTGGTTGTCACAAGAACATTATGTTTAAAAAGTGTTGTAAAGATTTCAAATGAAAATACTAAGGCAGTAACCACTCCTCTTATCACTCATATTAAGCTAAATGCTAAAATTCAGTCCTCCATAGAAGCTGGGAAATTATATATGGAACATGTTCTGTATGTTTCTTCTGTGGGTAGTTTGATGTATGTAATAGCATGCTCAAAGCCAAATATATCTCTTGTTGTTGATATAATTAGTATATTTCTATCAAATCCAAGAAGACAACATTGGAATGCTGTGAAATGAATACTAAGGTATCTTCATGGTACTACTAGTTTGAGACTTTGCTTTAAAAGAGGTAACCATACTTTTATGGGGTATACAGATTCAAATATCGCTGGAGATATTGATTCTAAAAAGTCCAATTCAGGTTACTTGATTAAGTTTGGAGGGAGAGCTATATCTTGGCAATATAAATTGTAAAGGTGTGTTGCATTGTCCACTATTGAGGCATAGTTCATTTCCATTACTGAAGAATGCAAGGAATTGCTATGGATGAACAAATTCTTGTAAGAGCTTGGTCTTGTTTAGGATAAATACTTGTTATTTTGTGATAGTCAAAGTGTTATTCATCTGGGTAAGAATCCAACTTTTCATTTTAGGTCCAAACATATTTATGTAGGTATCATTGGATACATGATGTATTGGATGCTGGATTGTTGGAATGGCTAAAGTTCATACTGATGATAATGATGCTGATATGATGACTAAATTATTACCAAGATGGAAGTTTGAAGCTTGTTATAAGATTGCTAGAGTGGCGATCATCTCCACATAATTGTGAGGGGAAGATTTGTTGGATATTGGGCTCCCTTCCTATTGAAAATAAGCTCAAATATGCTAATCTACTTTATTTTTCATTTATTTAAATAGAGAAGGTTAAAAAAAGGATGTGATAGAGAGGAAAATAAGCTATCTAGAGAGAGAAAGAGAAAGAGAGAAAGTCTCTCTTTAATTTGAGATATTTTTATCTTCTTGATTTTCTCTCTATAAGCATTATTACCCGCTGGGTTCGTTTACTGTACGTACGATTTATGCACTTTCCTGGACCTCTCTTGTACTCCTTCTTTGATCATAACGAGGCTATTTCTTTAGTTAGATGACCTCTAAATTTTACTTCTTACATTGAGGAGATTTTCTACGTTAATCATCTTGGTGCCTATTATTTATCAGTGTTGTTATAGTTGTTGCTCTATATTTATTATTTATCATATATTTATTGTGATTTTGTCATTACGTTGTTGTTTCCCATCATAATTATCATCCTTTAAAAATTGTTTTGATAAATGGGTACATGTATGAATTTGAAAGGAAAAATTTTTAAAAATTATGTTTTGAAAATTTCTAGAAAATCTTCTTTATAACATCCTTTATGCTTTTCACTTCCAAAAAACTCTTCATTTTTGAAAATGTTCTCTCTTCCTTAAATATAAATCTCTCGTGTATTTAAAATTTTTTTCATGTATTTTTCTCAAAATACTTTCATCCTTTAAAAATCTTTCTCTCTCTCTCTCACACACACACATTTATGGCACAAATAAGAAAATCTTCATGTTTATAGGGAGGAAAATGAATAGAAGCAGAACTATTTTTTGCGATAAAACTCAAAGGTGGTTGAATTTTTTTTTCAATACCTTTGCTGCAAATTGATAGGCAATAGTAGTGTATTTTAAATATGTAAATAATCTAAATTATCTATGTAGAGCTTGTTATATTATTATTGTTTATGGATAAGCAATAAGAGTAGTGTATTTTAGTTTGTGGATAAATATTAACAATTTTAGTATATATATACAAATACATATTTTATAAGAATTATTATTATATTAATTATTTAATTATATGCACATCTCAATATTGATGAATATTGTATAGGCTTTTAGTATGGATAACCTGTGATGAGTTAGGATATTCTAATTGGTGCCTATAGAGAAGTCTCTTGTCTTTGCTAGTGAGTAAGTTATTATTCCTTATTATGTAATAACATAAAATATAATACATATAATATAATATCTTGAGGTATCTCAAAGGATATGTACATCAAAGTGATCACTAGAAAGGAGAGAAATTCAATTCTCATATCTCTCACTCCTTTCAACTGTTAAAGGAAATCTACGCACAAATGAATCCTAATTGACCAATAAATACACATAATTCTTATCCTTTTATTTTTATATATTGTAATTTTTGTTTGCAATTTTAGTAATTCATAAAATTAATCCAACAATTGATATTATAGACCTTTGTAGATACATTTTTATAGTTCTTGAGAAAATAAAACAAAACTAAAATCGCACTCATGCGCTTAAAATTGAAACCTCAAAATTGTATTTTTTTCCCCAAAATTAATTGAAGAATTTTATTCCCTTATGAACCATGAGTGATACCATGATTTTCTCCAAAAAAAAATTACCCTAAATTGGAAAAAAAATTAACGTTCTATCATGGTAAATAACATTGTTTTTGGCCCCAAAATTTATCCTAAATTAATTCTTTTTCTCCAAAATTATTTTGGAACTTTTGACCATCGACATCATATGAAAAGTATACTAAAACTTAAAGTTATTTTTTTGAAATTTCGAAAAAATTTTCACAAACTAACCAATCAATTCCATTTTGTGGCCTAAATTGGAAGAATTAAGGGGTTAAAACTATGGGTCAAAACGACCTATTTATGGTCCTATAGGTGCTAGATATGAGCAACTACGATGCCCTCTTGTAGGCCCAACACAAATCGTGGCATGGGCCCACTTGGGAGGCCTAATTTTTTTTATTTGTTTGAAAAATAAATATATTACTTTTTGAAATTTTGGTAAAAAAATTATTTTTGTGAACACTCTAAATATTTTATTTTAATTAATTTAAGAATAAATACCTCAATTACATACTACACACTCTTGGTTTTTGGACTTGAAATTTTATATGTATATTCCATGAATTATTTATGACATGTTGATATATGGTACTCTCTTTAGATTTATTATTGCATGAATTTAAAAATTTTAGTTTATATGTAACATAATTATGCACATTTATGTAAGTCACACTAATTTTCATTGATTATCAAATAACTAGAGTATGTTAAGTATGAATATTAATTTTTTTTGTACAGTTTTGAAATCGCCTATCGTAGGAAATGATAATGCAAATTTTAAGAAAAATAAATAATTTTAATTTTATTTCTTTTTATATTGCATCAATAATAATTAATATCCCATCGATGTTTAATTATTATAAGATAATTTGTGATAGATACAATGTATTTATTCTCTTGACTAATGTTAACTAATTTTTTAGTACCCTATTGGGATTAGATTTCTAGTGACAGTTTATACATTATACTGTTGTTACCTTCCTTAGTTATTATGGTTCAAGACCCTTAGGCAAGATCATAGTGAGTGAGGAATTATTTGTGGGGCAATGTTTGATTGTACATATAGGATCATTTAATTTCTCTTCTTGTGATGACAATTTTTTTGCCTATTTATAACAAAGTAAATGTAACTAATTATAAGAATTGGAAAGAAGATCTAGATCTATATTTTTCCATTATCAACATGGATAGTTGATGATATGATTGCTATAGTTTCTCAGGAGGAAGATTTTTTTAAAAAAGGGTAAATCCCATACTATTTAGTTTGCTATGAAGTCTTTTGGTGATAAATTTACAACTTTTAATTCTGGTACTAAAGAATGGAAGAAGAGTCATAAAGGTAAGCCCAAGAATCATAATAAAAAATCAAGAAAGACACCATTGTAGTTAGATCCTAATAGGAATAACTTAACGGAAATTGTAAGTATCACAAGAAGTATGGTCATAACATAGACTACTGTTTCTTACTTAAGAAAAGGCAACAGAGGCAAGGTATACTCCTAGCTCTAACTTGTTTTGAATCTAATATGGTTGATGTTCTTCCTAACATTTGGTGGTTAGAATAAGGTGAAATCTTTCTTATTGTGAATTTTTTACAAAGGTTCACAAGCTTGAGGAAGCCAAATGATGATGAGTCTAGGTATTATGGAAGACGAAGCTAGATCAACTTTGGAAGACATAAGAGTGACGTCTTTATGTATACCTTCTGAACATGTTTTGTGTTTGAGTAATATTTTCTATGTATGTTCTATGATAAAGAATTTGATTCTAGTTTCAACTTTGGATGCATTTTTGAGTTTGGAAATAGAAAGCTTGTTCTTTCTTTTAATTTCATTATTGTTGGTTCAAGAGTTTTATGTGATGGACTATATACGTTGAATTTGAGTGACACGTCTATTCACTCTATTTTTTTCTATAAACATTCCGGGATTGATGAGAAATCTTTTTTTGTTATGGCATAAGCATTTGCGTCATGTTTTCAAACCCAAAATTGAGATATTGATTAAAGAAGGAATCCTCCATGATTTAGATTTCTTTAACTTTGATGCTTTCATTGATTGTATTAAGGGAAATCTTACTACTAAATCTAGGAGCAAACTAGCAAACAAAAGTGTAGATTTTTTGGAATGGATTCACACAAGTATATATGGACCAATTTCACTCACTAGTATTGATGGATATTTTAACATCCTAATAATGATACCCATCCTATGCTTAAGTTGTATTGTAGATTCACTATTAGTTTATTACTTCTTGATGTAGAATCCATTTTAAAAATTACTGTTATGGAAAATATGAAATAATTTTGTTTTCTTAAAATCTTAGTTGAAAATGCGAACCTCTCGTAATAATCAACATAGTATATAATGAACATTTAGACGTCGTCACTTATGTTAATTTTGAAAACTCATATTATTTTACTTGTTGTGCTATAAATTCATTTACACAACAATATTTACATCATTGGTTATATAGGTAAATTAACACATAGATAATAATAAGTTATAGTCATCCAAAGAAAAGATACAAAGTTGGATAAAGTAGTATAAGGTCCTTTATAACTCTTCTTGCATTCTATTCCATGAACATTCATCTCTAGTACAGGTTATTCATTTTGTATAGATTGCTACCATCGTGAAGAGTATGATTGAACATTGGGAAAGAAATGAGAGGTTGAGAGTGAGAAATCGTAATTTCCCAGTAGGTGTCTATGTGATAAGAATACAAGTTTAATTATTAATTTTTAAAATTATACTTATCTGAAGTGGATTATTTTTAATAATAGCATAAATTCATTCTCATACAACATGTAACTCATACATACTTTGAATCACTTTTTCATATAAATCTTAGACATAAATCTCGTGCATTTTTTAGATCACTTTCTTATCATAACAAAGATATTGTCTGACTCTTACCTATTTTATGTCTTAATCATAATCATTATAATTCTCTAATCATCCTTTCAATGATAGTTCGATTTAAGACATAACATCAATAATTTAGTCAAACAATATCTTCCACTTGTCTACTATTCTACCTTCTGATCTTGGATAGGAGCTCATTCCGGATGGTCATCACCATCATAAATTTGAAAGACCTACAACTTCTCTATAGAAGGATATATTTGAAGCCTTATGGCTTCACCATAGAAGGTTATGTACCTTCTGGTTACCATAGAAGAACTTATCGTCTTCTGAGTGTGCACAAGTCCCATATTTAACACACTAGAAGTAGTGTTGAGTTTTCACATAAGGTTCTTCTTTAGCAATTTCTTGACTTATTGGGTTCCATTTTAAGTCTTCAAGATAGGATGCATGCTCAATATTCAATTAAAAGGCTATGTACATATAGCATCCAATTCATCCATTTATTATTAAATCATGAAACCACGTAGACATACATAAGTCATCATGTCATCCAAGAGATCACACAAGTCATCACATCACTCAAGAGAGCACATAACATATTTACACATATAAAGACATGCTCAAGCATCACCATGATAAATAAGGCATTAATAGTTACCCAAAAGTTTGCTTTCTTAGTAAAAATATTTACTTAAGCATGGTCATTAAATTTTGAACAACATGCACATTTCTTCTGCAATTGCAAAGTTAACCTTATTCTTTATGTTTTATGATAAGTTTTTCAAGTGAAACCTACACAACTTATTCCTTCTAGGTTTCTCTCAACCTTTCCTTTTCTCAAAGATTTTGTTGATGTCCTTTTCATGTTTAACTTTATGGTGGCCTAATGGCCATTATGTTTCTTAAGTAAGCATGAATCTTATTTAACTAATTTTAATCCTCCTTGATGAAATGATCCTTTTCTAGTTCATCAAAATTTATGTTCATATAAACCTTATAACCACTTTTGTTTCTCAAATTTATTCCTAGGAGAGACAAACACATAAGTTTTGTCCATTAAAATGTTATCATGCCTAATTCCTCCTCCTTTGGCTGAATGTCTTTGTGAGCCTCAAAGAGGTTGTTGTTCATATTTTTATACCCTTGTGGCCAATATGGTAAAATTAAAACTTATTAAGAGTGAACCTTTGGTCCTTTACATAATGAACTATTTTACCAATATTCTTGCAAGAGTATGTCAAAGTGTTCATGTCTTGTTTCCCAAAACTATGTATACTTACTCATACTTCTCTCAAATATTCTTAAACATCCAAATTAGCTTCTCTTGTAAATTTAACTAAGACTTGACCGAATTGATTCTTTAAGTTCCTAAGGTATTCTAATCAATTTTTGTTTCCTTAAAAGATGATTTACACTACTTATGCTATTAATTCACACAAACCTAAGAAATTTTTAGGGCTTTTCCTCCTTGTCTATTGAGTATGGTTGAATGTTTATCTTTCTCCTTCTACTTCATAATTAATTTATAATCACCATCTTAAGCATATTTAGATTCATTCTTTAAGTTCTAGCAAGGTTTTAACTTGTTTTCACCAATTTTAACCAATATGGTTGAATGGTTACTCCACCAATTCCAAGCCTCTTCCAAGTTCATAATATTTTTTATACTTGATTAGGCTCCTCTTTACACCCTAATGGAAATTTTAAACTTATGTTTTCTTAATTATATAGGAGGTGGCCGAATTCACTAGGTGACAAAAAAAGAGTCCTTTTCTTAATTTCTCCTCACTTTAATGGCCTTTGTCTTATAGATTTTAGCACTTGGTGAATCACATGTTATTAGACCCATCATGATTTTTCCTTACTCCATAGATTTGGGTCATGGTCATGGAAGGTCTTAAATGTCTTGTTCATCTTTGGGTGTATAATTCCACCTTTACTCTTAATAGTTTTAAAGTCCAAGTTTCAAGTTAAGTTTATAACTTCTATGATATAAATTTCTAGTCTTTTAAGATATTTAACATATGAGTCCAAATCTAGACTTTTATCAAAGTTCAACTTCAAGATTAAATCTTCTAAGAAAAGATATAAACAAGTTTACAACTTAGAATACAAAGGCCTTAAACAAAACATTTTTCAAGACAAACAAGTGTAGATTTGCTCTAAGATTAATCCATCCCTTACTATGAGCATTTCAAATTTTTTCACAAAAATTCTCAAATCTTCCTCAAACCATTAAAAATAATTTTTAAGAAACTTTAACCGATTAAATTTCTCCAAAGGTTGTTAGAAGCACTTTAATCCATCAAAACTTCCCTTTAACATCCAAAAATCACTAAAAACTGGGTGATGCTCATTTTTAGCCATCAAGGGCTGTTTTTAGCTCCAAAAATATAAAACAAAAGGGACCCATAGATCATAGAGAGAGATCCATAAAAAAGAGAATGAAATGAAGCCATAAATACAAGATTAAAAGCATAGAAAATTATATGGTAAAGACCCTATTTGTCGAAGACTTATGAAAGGATTCGATGGGTGTTTTAAAGTTGATTTTCCTCTCCTTTTTGGTCTACAAGAATGCCTTCAAGGATGGTGGTGAGACTTTGTTTATTTGGCCTATTATAACTTAAACTTCAAAAATGGAAGTTCAAGTTTAGTGTAGGTTTTGGTGTTTTAAGAGAAGTTGGAGTTTTGGGTGAGTTTAAAGAGATTATACAAGTGTTTAGAAGAGTTTTAATGGAGAAAATGAGTCCTCCTTAGTATTCCTAAGAAAATTCGGCCACCTAGGGCATGTGGGAATTAAATTCCTACTTAAGACCGTTTTGGTTAATTTATATGTAATTTTCATTTTTCAAATTAAATATAAATGTAATAAATTATCTTTTAGAATTAGTTTAACACTAATTATTCTAAATTTATCATTAATCAAGGTTAATTTATTCTAAACATAGTTAATTTTAATTAATTAAGGTTAATTTACTTTAATCATGGTTAATTTTATCTTTTCTCATTAATATTTTTGTCCTATATGACATTAATGAATTGATGACTCATGGGGTGAGTCATCACCTCATTTTCCATCCTTCCAATTTGTGCTGAATGGGTGGGGATCACTTCCTGACTTTTGCTTCACATTTTCTTATCTTACCAATCTTCCAGGAACATTTTGGTAATTTTCTAAAAATTTTTCAAAAACTTCCTAAACTATTCTTGTAATACCTGCAAAAAAAGGGGGAGGGATGTTACATTGTAGCATGCATACTGCCACCCAGTGACCCAAGTCACCATGCGCGCACACACACACACGTACCACTAATTTCCTATAAAAGGCACCCGTGAAGTGAAATTGAAGGAATTCACTCTTAGAAACCAATTTGGAGAAATTCACTTTTATTGTTTACAATTAGCTTGCCGTGAATCAGAGGAGCGAAAGACGTGCATAGCTGTAGCCGAGGAAAACTTGTTGGAAGAATTAAAGAATTACGCCTATCATCAAATTTTAATTGAGGGGAGGAGACTCAAGTAAAGTATAGGAATAGTTTTAGAGCCCCCTTGCTTTAGAATGAAATTTATTAATTGTTTGATAAATTTAGAATTTGAGTTTAATTATATCTGAATTTATTTTTGGATGAAATTTAATTATTTATAAAGATAGTTTTAGAACTTCCTTACTCTAGAATAAAATTTTACTGATTGTCTGATAATTTAAAATATATCTATGATTATATTTAAATTTAAATGTGGATAAAATATTATATGGTTATGAATTGGTGATTAGATTGATTAGGAATTGAATTGATCAATTATAGGTGAGATTGGGATATGAAATATTAGGCGTTCAAGAATATATATATTTATGGACTACGTTCATAAATTTTGTAGGTATTATAAAATAGTATACCTTTATATAAATTATAGGAGTTATAATATTTAAACATGGAGCTGCTAGAAATTTTTTTAAAATAAAATCTTATTTAATAAATTTTAAATTATACAGATATATTCTCACATAGTAAATATAGGAAAATATCCAATTAAAAGGTTTGGTAGAAAAAAGGAATTATTTATTATTTTATAAAAATATTTAAAATATAATGCCTTATAATAGGCTTTACTTTTTTCCTCCAATATTTTCTACTATATATAAAAATATAGTTAGTATTTAATTGAATTTATATATATATATATATATATATATATATATATATATATATAAACCTTTTATATTTAAACCTTAGTATAAGAGGATAAAATATAAACATATTGGAGAAATTTATATTAGAAGTTAATTTATAAAATGGTTATAAGTTAATTCGCTAGAGTGTCCTCTAACTAGATAAAGAGAGAATAATTAACTTTATTCCCTCTAAACGCTTTCCTAATAAATTAGAGAAAAATAAAATTATTAATAATTTAATTCTATACTTTTTAATAATAATTTCTATAAAATTGTTGATCTATGTTTTAAGAGATATTTATTGGAGGTTGGAAACCTCGTTTAATTTGTTAGAAAGTACATAAATAAACGTGAAATATGTATATATATATATATATATATATATATATATATATATATATATATATATAGAGAGAGAGAGAGAGAGAGAGTTGAACAATAAGATAATTGATTGAGGACTATGAGATCCTGACTCTTAAGAAGAAGGCAAGACCTTCAAATATGATAGAGATAAGAATTAGCATAAATAGTTGACATGCATCATTTGTATAAAAGTGTTGTGTAAATTGTAATGGGGATAATCAGTGAGCCCTTCTATGAAAGGAAGTTGAGAAATCTAAGGGTCGGCTCATATGAAAGTAGATCAGAGTTCATGATAATAGAAATTTCCGAGCCTGGGGGTACGTGAGCTGGGTTTGAGTCTCCCAATGGCCTAGGGTTGCTTCTTGTAGCCAGGACTGTTTTGGTCAAACTTAACCACCTTGACAAGACCTTGAAGACTATCATTACCGGTCATGCAATTTTGAAATGTTCTGAAATGATGATTTTAATGTTGCCAAAGGCACGTTGTGAAATGAAATTGGATCCCAGTATCCCATTATTCTGATAAAGTAATAGTGATTTGGACCCATATGCATTATGCATATCATAAGGATAATTAATTCCAGATTAGTGAGACTTAATATGTGATGGAACGTAATAAATCTTAGTCTAATCTGGAGCTGATCATCTTAGAAACTTAGGATAAGACGATAGGTTTTAAATTACGTTATTCGCATACATATCACACTGGTTCATGGTAGTTATTATTTAATGGATTATATTATGTTTACCGCCATACTATAATACTCCTTAGTATCTCTTACTTGAATGAAATGTCTTACTCCCCTACCACTCTATTTTCTATGTATGTTATTTTATCACACTGGTGAAATTACACGATGGATCGTCCATATCTCGATATAGAGATTGAAGTCGACAGGGAGAACGTAGAATGGGTTTGACACCCACCCAACATTGGAGGTCATTATAGAAGTACATTTAGAGGTAGGGCAACCATATGGATGATCGATGCGTTTTTCCTAATACATCCTCCACCATGAGTTCCTATGGTCATGCCTACAAACGCCACCGTACTATCCCTCGACAAATATACCATCGGAGGATGATCCCACCACCTTCATCCACGTCATCAGGAGACACTCCTCCATATCATGGACAACTTTCTGCATCAGTGGGCATCCTTGAAGTTCGTACAATATCACCCACTCTTGCTCCTAGGGGACACCCCGTCTATGTCAAACTGCAAGGAAATCAACTTTGAGACAACTTCCACAAATTGCTCCTCGCCATAGTGAACCAAGTTCTTTTCACACACACTCGAGACCTTCGGAGAGAGGATATAGTAATGGGATAGTGGATGTAGATGGAAAGGAGAATTATAAGGATGAGGATGATGTAAATGAAGAACCCTCTGAAACTTCAGACTTCTCCTGTTATCGGTAGGATGACGAGTAACCTCTTGCTATTGAGAGTAAGCTTTAGATGCTTGGATTTTCTATGGTTGCCTATGAGTGGGCTAGTTTAACCTTTATATGATTTTCTATATGATTCCTTTATTTTGTACCTCACTATGTCATTCTATTATAGTTCTCTAGACTATTTTCAGAGGCTTGTTTAAACTTGTATAATTAAAGACAATGTATATGTTTATATATATGTGCGTGTACAAATACGGTTAGCTATTTAGTCTAATGAGTGATTCAAACGTTGGTACATTTATTGCTAAATAGTATGTTGATATAATAAATGACAGACGAGTAAGGTAAGAAGGAATATAGGTAATTTGCAACTTTGTGACAATTCTCTTGATTTTTATAAACTTGTTGGTTCATCCCCGAACCATTATTATATCATTTATCATTTTTCCAGAAACAATTTAGCCTTTATAGGAGACAGAGCTCTCAGGGTGTTTAAGAAGTTTTCGGGTATTTCTGATGGCGTTTTCATTCTCTCTTTATTCCTATTCTCTCTTTGTTTTTATTCTTTTCTAACTTTCTAAACATCATGGATGGGTTATAATATAAAACATTTATAATGTATTTCAATGTTTTTTTTATTTCCTACACCTTTATTTGTGTCATCCTACTGCAATAACATTTTTTTCGTTTTATAAAAATTTCTAATTTCCTTAGAAATTTTAGGAGAAATTTCGTAATTATTAATTTCTTAATCACTAACTCAAGGAGATAAATTTGGGATGTTATAGATACAGGTACTTTATTACCTTCATAGATGATTTCTCAAGATTTGGCTGGATTGATATACTCCAAGAAAAATCCAATTCCTTGGATGCCTTTAAATTCATCAAAACTACCATTGAGCTAAGGGAAAACATGTAGATCAAATATGTGATGTTTGATAGGGGAAGATATTATTATGGTAAGTATGAAGAAACTAGTAGAAATCCAAGACTTTTACTAGATTCCTTGAGGATTATGGCGTTGAAGCTCAATACATAATGGTTGGTACTCTTGAGCGGAATAGAGTTGTAGAAAGACAGAACCGAGCACTTATTAATATGGTTAGATCCATGATGAGCCATTATTCCTTGCCATATTTCCTATAGGGAGATACCTTGAGGGTTGTTGTGTACATCATCAATCTAGTGCCTAGCAAATTTGTACCAAATATCCCTTATGAGCTCATGACCGGAAGGAAGCCAAATTTGAAACATTTCCATGTTTGGGGTTACAAGGAAGAGGTAAGACCCTACAACCCTCAGTTGAGGAGGCTTGATCCCAAGATAGTTAGCATCTTTTTCATTTGTTATTATGTGGGTTTTAGAGGCAACAAATTTTATTATTCTTCACCCTTCACTCAAGTTATTGAACTAAATTGTGATGTGTTCTTTGAAGATGACTTTGATAGTGGGAGTAGTACCCATGACCCAATCCACCCTTAAAAAAACTGCATTATTGTTTCTATGCCACTTATTTCCCTTCTAGTAGACACCATACTCCCTACTACATATTATTCCAGATAACACTAATGACATGGTACCAATGGGAGATGAACATGAACATGATGATGCTATTGCAGAAGTTCCTCTTAGGAGATCTTAGAGAGCACCCAGGTCTTCCATTCCTGATGATTATCTAATGTATCTTTAAGAGCATGAGTTTGATCTTGATGATGATGATTCTACCACATTTAGAGAGGTTGTCTCTAACCCTCATGGTTTTGAATGGCTGAATGCCATGCATGATGAATTGGCCTCCATGGTCCATAATGATGTATGGGATCTTGTAGAGCTACCTGCTAATTCTAAACATGGGATGGGATGCAAATGGGTTTTCAATACCAAGTGTAGTCTAGATGGTGAAGTTGAGAGATACAAAGTCAAACTAATGGTAAAAGGATATAGTTAGAGAGGGGATTGACTACAAGTAAGCCTTCTCACTCATCTCCATTGAAGATGCTTTTTAAGTTGTTATGACTTCAATAGCTTACTTTGGCTTGGAACTTTACTAGATGAACATGAAAGAAACTTTCTTGAATGGAGATTTAAAAGATGTCTTTACGGTTCAGTTTGATGGTTTTATTGAAGAAAACAAAGAACACATGGTTTACAACCTGGAAATGCATTTATCTAAAGACTAGTGGAAGCTAATTCATCATTCTCATCTTGTATATTGATTATACTCTCCTTGGTAGAAACTATGTTAATCTCTTGATTGTGACAAAATTGATGTTGGGTAGCCACTTTGATATGAAGGACCTTGGTGATGCTTTAGTTGTTCTGATCATTTAGATTTCTTGTGATACATCACATGACATTTTAGGATTGTCTTAAAGAGGATATATTGAAAAGATCCTAAAAAAATTTGAGATGTACTCTTACTCCCCATGTGATTGACTTGTTTAGAAAGGTGATAAACTCTCTATATCTCAGTATCCTCAAAATTATAATGAAAGAATAGAAATTAGTAAAGCATCATATGCTTTCATTGTTGGAAGTTTGATGTATGCTCAATTTTGTACTTGTCCCAATTATTTTTGTTGTTAAGAAATTAGGGAGATACTTGAGAGATTTAGATTTGGGTTATTAGAAAGTTGTTAAAAAGGTTATGAGATACTTATAGGGCACAAAAGACTATATGTTGATCTATGAAGTTTGATCAACTTTAAGTCATTGGATATTTTAATATTGATCTTGTATGTTTCCTTGACGATCGAAAGTACTTATGACTTTATCTTTATGATGGTAGAATGAGTTATATCTTAAAAGAGTGTTAAATAGACTTTTACAGCTACTTTTACCATGGAAGAAGAGTATATTGCTTGCTATGAGGGTACCTGTCAGGTTATGTGACTAAAGAACTTGATCTTTGGTTTTTACATTGTTGAAAGCATACCTAGGCCACTTGTGATATATTGCAATAATATTGTTTCTTGTACTTCTCTCCAAACAACAGAAGTTCTTCTTGGTCAAAGAATTTTGATATTAAATATCTATTTGTTTGAGAGAAAATTCGAAAGTTTCAGACTCACATTGAGCATATTACTACACCTATCTCAGTAAATCCACTAATCAAGGGATTGAATGTTGGAGTTTTCCAAAATCATGTAATCCTATGAGTGTAATTAAGTTCTTTGATGTATTGAGTTAGTAAGAGTTTAAATTATAATTAGTTTAATATTATCTTTATTTATGAGATATATATGAATCGACATCACTCTTATCATCACATCTCTTATAACATTTGAGATGTTTAAATCATCATTTTGAATTGTATTTTTTAATATTATTATATTTTTCTATTCTATCCTTTTCTATATTAAAATATGAATTTTGTTTTATATGATTTATATACCATAAGATATTTATCTTGTAATATTGATGTTCATATTTGTTGAATGGCTAATTGATAGATATTTTGATTATAATTAATATTATACATTTTATTATTCATATACTTTTAATAATTAATTAATGCTATCGAAATTAAAAAATTATTATATTATTATTTTTATTAATAATTAATAAATTTAATTTTAATTTATTGATGAGAATTAATTAATTTTAATATATATATATATATAAATATATATATTTAATAATTAATTAATGCTATCCAAGTTAAAAATATTATATTATTATTATTATTTTATCAATAATTAATAAATTTAATTTTAATTTATTGATGAGCATTAATTAATTTTAATATATATATTATGTAAATTATTTAATTATATTTGATAAATATTGTATAAATATTTAGTATAAATAAATTTTGATGGATTAAAATAATTTAATTAATTTTTATAAAAAAATTTCTAATTTTTGCTAACAAGTAAGTTATTGTTTTCTATTAATATAAGATATAATAACACACGTAGTATGATATAAAAAAGATATATCTATTGCTAAAAAAATTCTAAACTACTGGATACGCATAATTCTTATCATTTTATTTTTATATACTATAATATGAGCCTTTGATTATAGTAATTTATATAGGACTAAAATAACGAAGAGTTTGAATTTAATGTTTAATGTAAAAAATACTATTATTTAATATTTTATATATATTAAAAAGTTGGACTTCCTATATATTATAAATAGTCAATCTTTTAAATAACTTAACAATAATTAATTCTATAATAGTGTAAAAAAGTTGGAACGAGCTACTAAAGCTGGAGCGGAGCTTATATATCCTCGAGCTGTATGCATAGTAGTTTATCTTTTACAATGAATATGTGACTTTAAAACACAAGCTAATCATTATTAAATATAAATACAAATATTTAACATATTAAATATTTAAAATAAATTTAATATTTTATTTTTAAAATAATTAAAATAAGTAATAAATATTATTTTTTAACCCTTAACTTGTATCTAAAGACACTTATAACAAAATAATTTTTTATTTATTAACCAAAAAATTTATATATCACATTTTTTCTCCAATTCAAAGATAAAAAAATTATGGATTTACACATGATCATATGATTACTGGTATTATGTTTTTAAAAAACTTTTTCTATATCCTCCTATGTAGTACTTTGCTAGTTTCCTTTATTTACTTCATAAAATAAGTATGAAATGAAAAGGCATACATATTTATTATTTTAAAATATAAAATATTTAATATTTTTATATAATATTTAGGAGATATATAGAAATTAAAGGTAAAAGAATTTAGATATTCTTCTAAAAGTTGTTTTACATTGACATCAAATTGAAATTAAATCTAATTATGTAATAAATAAAGCAACAATTTAATTAAGCATTAATCTATCTTTGGAAGTGCTTAGTGGTGTTCACTAATTAGATGGGAAGGTTGTTTGCAGAAAGCTTTCCGTAATTTGACTTGAGTTGAGTTTTAGATTTTCCATAAAGAGATTGCATTGAATTTAATTTGCTGCAGTGGTTCGCACTTTTCACTATAAAGTCGCATGGATTTAATTAATAGTGTGTGAAATATTCCACACCAAAACTTTATAGAGCTGGTTTTCACAATGGGTGATGGGAGGATAGCCACCACTTGCCTTATGGTTTCACTTTTCATGAAAACCTTAAAGCTTATCCAAAATCAAGAAGCATTACAACTAAATCTCATTTGCTTTTTGTGTAAAATTGGAGAAGAGTGGAAGAAAACAAAAAATGGAAATACTTGGAAATGGGAAAAGCTATATCACAAAATGAAAAAAATAAATAAATTAAAAAGGTGCTTATAATAAGTTGGTAGGTATTCTTATGTTTCTTGGTTAACAAGGTTTTGATTAAAAAAAAAGTTGTCATCCATGCTTTGACAAATTGCGTATTAATTGATCACCACCAAAGATATTCAAAATCTAATTTAATTTTCTCTCATGATGGTACACTTAGTAAGAAGCACCTTCACATGGGATAGGGTATGTCTAGGGATATATATTATCAGGATTGGTTTAGAATTTCCATTAGATTCCCCACTTGACTATGTCATTGGCGCCCCTTAACTTAAGCTTGTTTCCCACATGCAATAAAGGCAAGGTAGGACTGGTTCTATTTTTTCCACCCACCAATCACCCATCAACGTCACCAAATCACACAATCTTTCAAATGGTTGAAAAGTAAATATTATTCTAGGATCTTACTTTCTTTAATATCAATTTTTAAGATAATTTATGAAATATTTATGATTATTAGTTGTATCTTACTCCTTCCAATTTATAATAAGTATTGTTTAAAATTATAATATATCATTTAAAAATATAATTAATATTTTATTTTTATAATAATTACATTGAAATTGTAATATAACAAAAAAATTTAATATTAAAATGAAACTTATTAGTATAAATTTTCAATATTCATTATAAACTGTAAATTATTCAGAATATTTTAATCATAAAATTACCAGATCACACACAAAAAAAAAAAAAAATCAATTCCCCTCAAAGTTGCTTCCCCAGCCTTGGGTAGATGTGGGACCTTCCCGGTTTTGCCACACCTAAAGATGAAAGTATAGCAATTAAGTTCTTACGCACGCTATCCACATCTTGACATTCACAATAATAGTTTACCCATCTCGTATATGTACTACATATGAGAATGAGAGCAAAAGTTATCTGTAAGGTTATCATACAAAAGTAACTACGATGTATTAATTTTTTACATACAGAGAATATAAATGAACTAAATGATGTTACACATTAAATAATAAATTTTTTAATATTTTAAATGTTCTATATGAAATTAGTACTATCTTTGAAAACTAAAGTTTATATCTTAAAAACATCACATATTAATTATAAAATTACCGTGATACTCTCCAAAAGTCAAATTACATTTGTAATATAACTTCTTCCCTTAATACCTTTCCTTTGATATATACATATATATATATATATATATATATATATATATATAAATCAAATTATTTCAAAAGTAGTTTATACATAATAAATTATTTTGTTCAATAATTTTTTATTTTGTACTTAAATTAAATATTTTTATTTTAAAAAATTTTATTTTTATAAAAAATTTAAATTTTTATATTTAAAATTTTTATTTGAATAATGAATTTCAAATTTTTACAGTTTAAATTTTTTATTCAGATTAAAATTTAATTTTTATTATATATAAAATTTTATACTTAAATATTTATAATTTATCTTTAATTTTAATTTTATTTTGTTTGTTTATTACAGAATTTAGATATATAAATATTTTCTTATGTAACATGTTAAAATAAAATAATTATTTAATAAATTTAAATAATTAAAAAGATAGTAAAATATAATTAATATATTATTTAATATTATAAATATTGTGTGAAAAAAGATAAAGATCTAATAAAAAGATAAAAAAATAAGAAATAGAAAATAAAAAAACAAAAGATATAAAAGTAATAAAAAAAGATAAATAGCATAAAAAATAAAAAAAAATAAAATAAAGAAAACCATTCTTTATAAAAATAAGTTGAGAGATTTTGAAAAAAAAATTAAATTTTGTTATTTTAATATATTAAAATACTTTTAAAATTTATAGAATTTAAATTTTTTATAAAATATCTAAATAAAATATTTTAATATTTAAAATTTAAAATTTTTTTAAAAATATTTTTTTTTAAAAATAACTCATCTCAATATAAATTAAATAGTTAAATTTTATTTATCTAATTATTAAATTAATATATTTTATTATGAATATTATGTTTATCAATTTGATAAAGTTTAAAAAAATTGATACTTTATTAAATAAATTAAAATTAAAATTTATTAAAAATATATTATTTATTAAAGTACAGTTATATAATTAATTTTCAAATTTTTTAAATTTTATAAATATAATTTACATAATAAAATAATTAATTTAATTATTTAAATAAAATAATTTTTAACAAATTATTTCGTAAATAACTTGATATTATATATATATATATATATATATATATATATATAAAGAAAATTACCATTTAGTGATTGAAATTAGTGATCAAATCGCTTTTGTGGCTAATTGCAGTAGAATTTAGAGATCGAGAGATGCCTCTTAAAAGCTTGTATCTAGCGATTGATTGATTAGTAACTTTCTATAGGTGACCAAATTAGTGATTATTTATGAATTCAGTCACAAAATATTTAAAAAAATAATAGTAATAATTAAATAACGACCTATGTATTTTACTGAATAATTTAAGTTTTAACGATCAAATAATTATTCAGATGTTAATCTTTTAAATGATACCAATTTTTTTTTTAAAAAAATAGTTAGCAACCAATTTAGTAAACAATTAATTCTGGTTGCTAAAATCGAAACCTATATCTATCATTCTCTTTCTTTCTTTTTTCTCTTCCTCCGCTGTTTCTCCTGCCGTCTTAGTCGCTACCATTTTAGGTTAGATTATAAATATTTATATATTTGTTTGATTAATATAAGAATGTTCTTTAATTTCACTATACGGTACATATTTTTGTCCACTATATATGGTGCGTTGTACGTGATATATTGCCCGATATTGTGGTAAGTTGGATTTTATAAAAGATTAATGTATTTGTTGTATCATATATGTATATGTATGTAATATATTTTAAATTAAATTGCCAATGTTTATATGAAATTTTTTCTGTAATTGTATTTGTTTTATCTTAAAATTTTTTTATGTATGTTTAATTTATTTTTTTACTTGTTTATAAACATTGAAATGATTGCCCTTTTTATAAATACATGTATTAAACATTTGATGGTATGATATAGGACATTTAAACTCAGTCTACGTTATGTAGTACATTTTAGTCATTTAAAATAAAAATAAATTTAGAATTAAATTATAATATGAATGAAAACAAATTATTGTAATTCATGAATGAAAAATATTAAAGAGAATATTCGATTAAACAATAAAAAAGTATAAAAGTAAAAAAAATTATCGTTTTATGACTAAAGAAAAATTCAACAAAGTGATTATAGAAAATGTAATAGTAATGAATGTAAAAAATTAATATAAATGAAAAATTATTTTAAAATTAGTTAAAAAAAGTATTTGAATAATATAGAGAAATATAGAAAAAGTTAATATTGGAATAACTTAGAAAAAATAGAAAATGTGAATAGTGATTAATATAGGAAGAAATTAATAGTGATGAAAAACTATATTGGGATAACAGAAAAAAAATTAATATTAGAATAAGATAGAAAAAAGTTAATATTAAAATAGAAGAAAAATAAAAATGTAAATAGTAATGAATATAAAGATTAATAATGTATAACCATATTAGAGTCAGATAGAAAAAAATAATATATGAATAAATCAATCAAGAAATTTGCAACACATTTCACAAATTAGATTAAAAATTACGTATGATACTGTTTAGTATGTACGCAATTTAAAGTGTACCACATTAATTAATGTAAACGTAATATTTGTTTTTTAACAAACATTCTTTATGTTAAGTAGGTTCAAAATTCCAAAAATAAAGTTCATGATTCACTGTTACAGCATTTGGCATAGGACTATCAAGAAAAGTTTATATTTGGTTTATTTACACCGCAAATAGATATTTGGTTTATTTACACCGCAAATAGTTGTAAGTGTCACACAAATTGATCGCAACTAATTAAAATTGAGCGGATGGTTCATGGAATTGGTTAAATAAAAAAATAAATGAAAAATAAATAAACGGCATAACAATATAATTAAATAAATAGTCAATTAATATTATAAAAAATATGATCTGTTAATTAAATCTTTAATAATAAAAATCTAATTATTCTATTTAAAAAAATTTTATATAAAATTTTAATAAAAAAATAAAATTTAAAAAATAATAAAATTTTAATGTTACATATAAAAATAAATAATTAAATATTTAAAATAAAAAATAAAATGTAAAAAGTTATTATGATCAAATTATCATAGTTAAACATTTGAATTTAGTACATGCAAATCAAATAGTATAATCTTATTTATATTTTTTTAAAAAAATTATTTATGTAAATTTTAATTATATCTTATATTTTTTAAAATTTTTCTATTTTCAATTAATCTTCTCTTAAAGTTAGATCTTTCTCAACTTGAATTTAATTATATAAGGTGGAATCTAGGTTTGTATGATCCTCTCCTCCTTAAAATAGAATCATTCTCGATTCTTTATTGTTATCTTTCTTAAGGACAAGCAATACTAGAACCGGATAAAGATTAGAACTTTCTCTTATATATTTTTTGTCTATCAAATTTTGGACTTGTATATGAACTTCTTATTCTTTTCTAGGTTGGTATGATATGTTGCACGATTTGGTAATGGTGATCTCGGTATCAAATCAATTTGATGTTCTATCTCTCTTATTGGTTAAACTTGGTAGTACCTCATTAGACAAGACACATTCATACTTTTGTAAAAAAGATAAAATAACATTAGATAAAGTAAATGTTATAACATTAGTTTTTAACAAAAACTTCTTTGTACGCAAATACATAAAAATTTTATTGAGGACACGAAGCCTACTTAATATCACTTTTTCTTATCATTGTTTAGTGATAAGAAAGAATGATATTATACAAGCTTTATTTTTTCAACGAAATTTTTATATACTTGTGTATAAAGAACTTTTATTGAATACTAATGTTATAACCTTTACCTGTTCTTGTGTTATTTTATCTTTCTCACATTATTGTAAGATGATGTCTTATCTGACAAGGTACTACCAACTTTGCTATCAATAAAAGGGATAGAACATAAAATTGATTATCAAATCGTCTAACATACCATAACAACCTATAAGGGACTAAATAAATTCAAAGACAAATCCAAGATTTGATAAACGAGGAATATGTAAAAGAGAGTCTTAGTCCTTGTACAATTCCAGTATTGTTTGTCCTTAAGAAAGGTGATAATGAAGAATCAATGATGACTCTATTTCAAGAAGTGAAGGATGATATGAACATAGTCACCATCTTGCATGATCAAATTTAAATGGAGGAAGACCTAATCTAAGAAAATGTTCATTGAAAAAAAAAAGATTAAAAGAATACAAGAGATAAGTAAGACCCACATAAATGTATTTAAAAAAAAGAGACATATAATATTATGATTTTATTTATATAATTCCAAAACAATTTCGTTCACAACATCATGAGAATAAAGATTTAAGATATAATATTTATTTTATTAGGATTTATACTAATTCTAGTTAAAAACTTTAATTTTTATTTCTAGTTTTATGATTTGTTCGAAAATTTTTAATTGCGACTATGTTGAAGATTTGAATTATATTATAAATAGATTATGTTAGGATTGATCATAATTTTTTTTATATTAGAAATTGGAGGATTCTATTAGTTTGTTATAGTTTTCTTATATTAGTGATTATACAAGTATAAATAGCTTCTTTTTATGATAAATCAAATAAGGTTAGAGTTTCTATTCACCTGAATAAAGGTTAATCTCTATTATGAGAATTATATTTTTTTTACTCGTGTAAAATCTTATCTGGTCAACATTTTCTATAAGATCAATGATTGAAATTTATAAAATTCTCCCGTTCATACTTCAACATAGGTACGTTGTTGTATGCATTGGTTATCTCGTGTTTGTAGTTGGACAAAATGTCTAAGTGTCATGTCATATTCCATATAACATTAGTTGATTCTTTACTTTGCTCAAATCATTAAACTATTTATTTATATTTTATTTATATTTTTTAATTTTTTTATTTAATCTATATCATGAAAATTGTGCCATCCTATTTAAATTTTTATCACAAAAAACTAAATTATAAAAATAAATCTCTTTAATTACAATATGTGTATGCATGTATGCACAAAAAATAAATAAAAAATTACAACATAATTTCTTCAAAACACTAATCAACATACACAACAAAACAATTTATGATTAGCAACCAAATATATCTATCATCCAATTAGATAATTTGATTGCTAAAAATATTTGCGATCAATTTTAAAATCATCATAAAATAAAATGATCGTTAAAATCCTAGTCACAAATGAGTTAATGATAAAAAATTTTAATTTTTTTGATTTAATTGAAAAAATTACATATTAAATAAAGTATATTGTTATGCTGGTAAAAATATTGTTTGTTTTTAAATGTAAATGATTTAATAATATTCTGAAGGTAAAAAAAAAAAAAATCGACAATCATTATGGAGTAGTTGATATCTGGAAGTTAAAATGGGTAGGACCCAACCATTTTTGCACAAATCAAACATATTTATTACATTGTAACTAGAAGGACGTTAAGGATGGTTAGTTGTAAACAAGACAAAAGCATGTAACACAATCGCTGAGAATGTAATTGGTCAGTCTAGCAACGAACCTCCATTCCAAGAAGTATACGGGCTACTGATGACTTTCAAAGGAAAAAAAAAAAAAAATTAATGAGCATATTTGCATTTTTAATAGAGGTGTGATAATATATACTCGTGGCTCTATTTCTGCTTTCACTCATCAAAACCACATGTTTATGTATAAACATATTTTAAAATTTAAAATTTTTGTGGATTAATTTATTTCTTAACTTTCTCATTTTATCATTTTCTAAATGCAGATTATACAACTTAATATGAACCCAATTATCTTTGCTGTGATGCACTAGATCAAGAAGAATTAGGTTGTAGAATGAATAAATGAACAGGTGAAAAATATTGTTGGAAAAATAAGTTAACCAATAAATTAGAACCTTTAACTGCAAAAAAAATTATATTCTAATAACATATTAAAAACATTTACTAGATTACTATATATACATTGTAGGTTGAGTACATTCAATTTGAGAATGAGATCCTTTCATTTCACAATGTAAAGAATGAACTTATAAAAATATTTATAATCTTTCATAATGTTATTTTTTTAGATGTTGGTGGTCGAAATAGAAAAGAATTATGTATATGACTTAAGTATGTTTGATGACAAGTTCATCACCGTATCTAGTTAGAGTATGGCCCAAATTGATTAACCTACTTAGATGTTGAGTTTGTAATGAAGGACACATGCATTGAACATGTTGAGTATGAATTTCATGACTCGTTCCTGCTCGTATATATGAAACACAATCTGTTCTATAAATAACCTAAATAACATTGATGGAAATTATTTTGCTAGTCTCCTATCTCCGAGCAACAATAGTCACTTAGCCTATATCACACGATAAGTATCTCCCTTTTGAATAAACCATAATTTTTTTATGTTTTCATTTTTATTGAACATTATAATTTTGTCTTTATAATTCTTAAAACATAATTTATTGTATTTATATGTATTGTATTTTATGTGGATTTTTATTTATTTTATATAAAATTTATAATTATAATATTATAATATTATATAAGTATATAAATATAAATACTATTTGTAATCAAATCAAATAACAATGATAAAAAGTAATAGCCTTTTAAAATTATAAATAAAACATTTTTCTTAAAAAAAATTGCAATTTGATCGCTAAATCAGCCGCAAATTACTTTAACAACCACCTTTTTAATCGTAATTTTTACAATAAAATAAAACAATTATTAACAACTAATAATTTTTATTTTAATGCATTATAGGAATTGTAAAAACAAATTTCAATTTCTGTTTCCAATATTTTATCGATTGCTAATTTAATCGCTAACTAATTTAACAAACAAATCC